>JARJLF010001379.1:0-81667 GCA_029378395.1 Mycena leptocephala
GAACCACTTCGCTCTCCTCGGTTTCGGCTTGGCCGGTTGTCGAATACGCTCTCATCGCCGCTCGTAGACGCTCTCCCTTTCTTCGCTCCATCCAGCTTTCTCCGCTTGATGCTCGGCCGCTCGTCCTCCTCATCATCGCCATTTTGGTCGTCCTCCGTCTCCGTCCGCACCGACACTCGCCGGCTCTTCCGCCACGATTGCGCATCTCGTTCCAAGTTGACACATCCGGCATAATCGTCTCGTGCAGCCGTTGCGTCGCTTTCTCGGCCGCGACCGCTTCGCGCGGCCGCCACCTCAGGCGCGGCTACAGAAGACGCGGAATGGATACGGAACGGAAGACGCCGACGGCGATGATGCTGTCGTCGGGCCGCATTCGTCCGGCGGCTTCGCGGGGCGCAGATGCAGGCTGGCGCGATGGTGGCTGAGAACAGATACACTGTGCGTCCGCCTGGGGCGCTTTCTTGCGAGGCAGAAAAGAGACTGTGTCTTGACATTGGGACAAGCACGGAAAGCCGCAGTGGGATGCGTTCACGGCTTTGGGGGAAGGGGTGAGGGGCGGAAAGTGGAGATGAGGGAGGCGTGGGCGTCGCTGCCCTGCGCAACGAAGGCTTCGATTTTACAGCTGATTGCTTTTGGGCGGATCAGAGCCGGAGTGCGTACCGCCTTGATGATCTTCTGAGACTGTGAAAAGGGGCCAGCACAACTGGAAACTCGTCCGAGTCTGAATCATCAAGCGGGCCGAAAGGTTTGCTCGGTGTCGCGGGTCCAGTGCGGGAATCCGGTGCCTTGCGCGGTGACCGACGGAGCGCTGAATCAGAAACATCTAGATCCGAGTCTGAATTGTCAACGGGGACGGAGGGTTGCTTGGTGTCGCCTGCTGCGAGCGCGAATCGGGTGCTTTGCGTGGCGACCTACGTAAGGCAGAGCCAGAAGCGCGGCGAACGAGGTTCTTCCGCGCTGGCCGCGACACAGGCTCGTCGTCCTGCGACGCCTCAGACTCCGAGTCCGTCTCTTTGCCTTCTTCGGCGTAGACTGTTAGCACGTGCCGGGCGAGCGACGTGGATAATCTTTTCTGATCTCGGGTCAAACTGGGATTCAGACGACATCGAGAGCCCGCGTATGCGCTTCTTCGATGAAGACTTTGGTTTTATCGGGACTTCACCGCTGACTTGGGCGTCGAAGGAGCGGGGAAACACGCCGGGGTGGCTCGTCCTCCTCGAACGCCATGAGATCGTCTTGATCCTCGAAGAAATCTACTGGATCATCTTTGTCCCCATCGAAATCCATCTCGACATCGATATCCGGCATCAATCCGCCCACGACCTCCGTCTCATCTGCGCTGGCTTGGGAGTCGGGGTGGTTGTCGTCGTCGGTGTTGACGTCTTCGCCTTCTTTGAGGGCCTCGGCAGCAATTATCTCCGCGATATCGAGACCCACACCGCGTTCAGCGAGTATGGTGGAGAAATCCATACCAGCGGGGTACGAGACGTATTTCGGCACCGCCGGCGTCAGATTCTGCCAGCGGAGGAAGCAGTCTTCGAGCCAGGTGTGATTGACGACGGGGATCGACCATTCAACTGCCTTTCCGGTCTTCGAGCCGCCCATACTGACGTACATTATGAGTGTGTAATTTTGTAAGTCTGAGCGAAAGGACATACTGTGCAGCGACAAGGATCGTGTTTTTTGTCGACAAACTTGGGGTGAACTCGCCACCCATGAGGGTGATAAGCTTTTTGAGGTAGTCGCGGGTTTCACCCGTGTAATTCGTCACGGAAATGACCTGGGAATGGATTCGGTTAAGATAGAAAATTAAAAGCGCCAAGGCATACGTTTTTATCGAAACCTTCAACAGCGCCAAGAGGGATGGGAAAGTGCAGAATTTGGTCCATGGGACGGGAGAGGACAGCGGTAACCTGGACGTTCAGCAGCCAACTCAGAGTGCCGATGGTTTTGCCGGCCCGCCACGCCTGAAAGAGGGTGAGATGATAAAGCAAGTTAGATTGAAGCTCACCTTGAAAAAAACGGGCCCGGTCCTATAACGGGTAACCAGAACGTCGCAGTCGGCGAGCAGGCGTAGTTCCTCCTCCCTGGTTCCATCACCCTTATTTGAGGAATAAGTTACCGGCACGCCCTTCGCCTTCCGAATCCCGTTCTCTACTATCTTTCTTCTAGAACCGGTGAGTTCGAGGCTCGTGCTAAGCAGTATGCGACGTCCACCCCAGACATCCTTGCTCTCTAAGGACTCTAACTGCGGCTGCGATGGGTCCAAGGCAGCCGTTTTGTAGAAAGCCTTCTTCTGCGGGCTTAGACTGCTCCGCTGCAGTTGCTTTAGCTGTGTAGGGGTCTGCGACCCTCGTTTGAGAATGGACGGATCCGGCCATTCGTAGGATGCGGTGCTGAGATCGCGGGCGCCGAACTGGACGGTATCGTCGAACCAGTTGGGTACGAGGACTTTGACGTGAGTCTGGTCGCGGTAGCTCATGCCAGTGCTGTATTTTTCCGATGTTGGCGTCACAGCAAACAAGTGGGTAACATCCTTTGTGAGACCCATTCGCCATTGCCCCCCGAGAGTGGTGATTCCAACGGTCAAGACCTCTTCGTCGCTTGGGTGAAGCTGGGGACATTACATCTTACTCAACGCGAAAGAACGTGAACTCACATCAGCCGAACAGGCCACCACTCCGGAAAATAGCATGGACCGAGATGCAGAATAATGGTAGGGTCTAAACGCGGGTAAGACAGACTGGCAAGGCGTAGAAACTGACTCACTGTTGCATTTTGTTCGCCGCTATTGAACGTTCAACCCAAATGTCCTGAAAGTGCATGAGAGAATGTTGCTTGATAGCGGGGAGTACACCTACGCTAACGATCGCTACCTTCTGTGGGTCCACGTCTTGCCACCCCTCAAACGCTTCTGAATTCGTGATAATGTAGGTGGCATCGAATATGGAATCGGCGCGCGTGGCATGGTAAGTAGTTAGCAGACGAGTCAGCTGTGATTCTCGTTCCTCCGGTAAAGTCGACGGGAGGTGATATCTTACGCCGTGGAATACCATGGTGGTTCGGGAAGCGGAACCCAGGTTGTGGCGGTGACGCGTTATTTGGCAACAACTTTCTTACCAAACTTGGAGACTCTGGTGCAGTGCCCCGAGGTCCCGATTTGGGCATACGTATGGGCACCGCCACAGGTATGGGCACCGCCACACCTCGTCTCCGCCAACGCCTTCATTGGCATTGCTCGTGAACTCACCAGCGAAGGTTACTCTGGCTACGACATCCATTCACCCACACTACCACTCCAGTATCCGTCTTGTATGATCTCTGCCTTTGTCCTCAACGATGCGCGTTCTGTGCAACCCACACCCAAGAGGTCCTGGCCGAGAAGGGGTGCTGCATCCGCAAGCTCACTGCTCTCATCCAAAAACTTTTCAAGCTCCCCGAGAACTCTCTCGAGCTGCGCGCGGAGAAGGCCCATGGTATCTCTATTGCATGGAGCAACCCGTATTCTGATAATCTATGTTGTATGTTTTTTCCTTTTCAGCTATGAGAACAAGGGTTTTCTAGCCGCACCCTCTCTGACTACAACACCCAGAAGGAATCCACCCTTCACCTCGTCCTTCACTTGCGCGGAGACATGCAGATCTTCGGCAAGCTCACCGCCCAACATCGGTGCAGTCAGTTCGCCTGCTCCACCGTGAATGCGGGTGCGAGTTTCAGCACCTGGTGCGTTGTCTTTCGTCTAGCTTAATCCCGTGTTCGTGTTGCTGTTAACCCACTTCTCCAACGCAGCTTCTTCAAGAAAAACCCACCGTCAACGGCATCTTCACCGCTGGTGGGCTCAGCCTCGTCCCCGTTCTGCATCTCGTAGCGAAGCACCACCACCGCCAGCTCGACCCCGAGATGGACAACGCGTTCCGCGAGACCATGGAACCACGCTGCGCACATCCAGCACGTCGCTCGATCACAACTACGCCGGCTCTCACGACGCGTGATTGGTGTTGGGCATGTTCTGCACCTCGTCCTCCATCTCCATGATGGCATGCAGATCTTTGTGAAGACCCTCATCGGCAAGACCATCATGCTCCCACACAACACATGCTGTGGCTGCGACGACGGATGACCTGTGTGCACCTGCGCACGTTCCGATCTCCCGCCAACTCACTGCGCAAGGTCAGCGCACGCACTGCTCCCCTTTCCCGCCACAACCACCAATTCTGCGTGCGGCACGTCCACCGCCTTTGCACGCCTCGGTCACACCAGCGCACATGCGTTCCCCCTTCGACTTGCTCGCGCGGGAGTGTGCCCACGGCGCCGACTTGCGCTGCGGAAATTCCCCGCTCGTGCGCACACCTCGCAATTACCGTGTTGCAGACGGACTTGTGGCATACACGAGACAGCATACGCCCGCCCGCGCTTGCGCGGGCGTGGAATCTGGACAAAAGGCGAATTAGCGGGCCAAGACGAGTGAGGATCGTGGGGTGCGTACGTACCCATCTCATTCATCTCATCTGTGTGCGCTGATGCGTGGTCTGCAGCGCACGCGGGCGCAGACGCGGACCGAAGCCGAGGCTGGGGGACGTGGGTACGGGAAAGTGCGCGAGCACAAGGCGGGACATCGGGCGCTGTGACTGCGTGTGCGATACATGACCTCTATTGGCCGTTTCAAAGAATGTAAGCTGTTCGAATGTATAATATATATCTTTTGCGTGATATGTCACATATGACCCGACGCGAATATAATGCGTGCCTGCTAGAGTTGGCATGTGTACGCCCTTCTGTTGTAGAAATATTTCAATCAGTGGTCAACGCAAAATGAAAGAATGGGAAGCGATTAATATAGTGTGCAAAAATGTAAAGTGTTGGCTGATTCGAACACACGATGGATCAAAAACAATTAAATAAGCCAAACAACATAACCGCTCGACAATACAGCCTTTCCCGCACTGCATTCCCAAGCCTTCATACCCTCCCTGGGTCCGAATATTTGAAAAGAAATCTATTCAAATATTCCTCGGGACATAACACCAGAGCCAACTTGGACTCCTTCAAGAAAACGACGTCCATCGACCGAGCTTTGCCCAAGTCAGGAGAGACAATTCAATTTGCTTCCCAATTCTCTGTACGAAGCTTCTCTTGTCTTTGTCGCTATCACTCAACTTAAACCGTCGACTGATCAAAACTCACCAATCTCTCCAGTCTCTTGGGCTTGGTGTGCATCTCATCGTCGCTCTCTCTCAGGGTCCACCTCTTGGGCTCTCATAATCTGGTCTTCTCTTCTGTTCTATGCTCCTTAAGCTATTTGCCGTGATATATGGGCGCTAAACGGTGGAGGAGCTAAAATTGCTGCTGCCGGTGAGGTTCACCGAGGTCCAGCCCTTGCGAGCGCACCTTCTGAGCCGTGTGACCTTATCGGATTCTATCGTGTGTTAGGCCGCTCTGCATGTTCTGGGAAATAATGACAGCTTGTGTGTCTACAGCGCTTATAATCGCTATATCGAGTGCAGCACCTCCTCAAACTGCCCCACCGAGCCAACAGCGAAATGGAGGTCATTGACGCTATCCGTTCGGACAACGCTGCCCCAGACTCAGATCTATGGAATATCGCCAATCCCACAACAAAGTCTGCTCTCAAAAGTTTGAGAAAGAATTTGGAAAATGCATCTCAGAGGCAGGTATACGATCCCATCGATTAGAGACAGTTATTCACGTCTTTTTCAAGTCTCTCTGAGGATCTCTATTCCAGCGATTCTCATTTTATTCTGGAACTTGTCCAGAACGCCGACGACAACGATTATAGTGCGGCTGTTACCCCAGCTTTGGAGATATCTCTGGGATCCGGAAATACGACGCTTGTTGTCGCCTGTAATGAGACAGGTTTCAAGGAGAATCAAGTCAAGGCGATCTGCAAGATCGGCGCCAGCACAAAGAAACATCAAGAAGGGTACATTGGTGAGATAAATACATCCGCTGGTGTCGAGCACACTAAACTCACATGCTGCTCAGGAGAAAAGGGTATCGGTGAGAGAGTTGAATTCAAGACATGTTTCCTTGACTCATTGATTGCTGTCAGGATTCAAATCCGTTTTCAAAGTCGCGGATAAAGTTTTCATATCCTCCGGACCGTACAAGTTCTCTTTCGATAAGCATGCCGAGCTAGGCATGATTACTCCTACCTGGGAGGAGGACTGTCCTGGCCGTGAGCACTGGACGCAGTTTACCCTCCACCTTTCGAACACGATCGACAAAGCACACCTGAACCTGTACCTCTCTGATGTAGATCCTACTCTTCTCATCTTCCTCAGGAAGCTACGCCATCTGGACATCGACTTGCACAATGCAAGCTTTGATGTTGAGCGAGTGGACCTAGAACCGGGCCTTGTACGGCTTCTCCGCCATGAAAGAAGCACCGGCTCTATCCTCACTAACCAATATCTACTTGTGAATCACTTCATAAAAACTTCGGCGGCGGAGAAAAAGAGACCGAACATTTCCAAGACCGAAATAGTTCTAGCATTTCCTCTTGAATTAGACGGCAGCCCCAAGATCAGCAAACAAGCTGTTCATGCGTTTCTGCCGATCCGGAAATATGGCTTCTCTGTACGTCTCATGCACATCAACGTATTCTTCGCTTTATAACTCATATCATGTAGTTTTTGATTCAAGGGGATTTCCTCACCTTGGCCAACCGAGAGGACGTTTTATCGGACTCTCTTTGGAACATGGCCATTCGAACGGGACTCGTGTCCGCGTTTCTCCAGGCAATCGAAGAGTTCCAGCGCCGGTCGGAGTTAGCGCTCGTGTGGTACCGATACATTCCCGTTCATATTCCGACGGGCTTTTTCAGCCCATTCAAGGACTCCCTCCTCGCCCAATTAAAGAAAATGAATATATTCCGTAGCGCCGATGGCACACTCCGCCGTCCTTCGGAGCTCCTCGTCGCGAAATACTTCGAGAATGCGCCGCTCATCGAGGAGAGATATCTTTCCAAATACTATCTCTCCTCAGATTATGACGTCTCCGACCGCTACTCCAGCATACTCTATGAACTTGGAGTCCAAGACTTCTCGGATGAGGAGTTAATAAATTCCTTAACCAGGATGGATCAACGCGATGCGATTCGACAGCAGAGCACACCGTGGCATGGAGCTGTGAGCGCCGAGTTGCGGAGGCTGCAAAAAAATCGGAAATATAAAAAGTCCATCATGGCGCTTCGCATGGTTCCTCTCCAGGATGGATCATGGGTATCCCTGAATTCCGGAAATCTTTTCTTCAGTTCCAAAGTCGTCGACATCCCGAGAGATCTTGGCCTGCGCTTACTATGCAAGCTGGATTCCAGATCGTCGCAATATGTACTTTTTCGTGAATTGGGTGTTCAGAATGCCGACCCTGTGGCGGTTTCGCGACAGATCCTGGATTTGCATCAACGATCGCGGCCATCGACATCAGTTGTGCTCAGTCACGCTCATTTCCTATTCGTCCATCGGGACCAGCCAGGGAACTACGATTTTCGGGTGTTATATCTCCTTAACAAAGAGGGCCATTTAGCGAAGGCGACAGATCTTTATATGGACCACGAAGAATTGGGGATTATGCCTTTATCTACCATTATCTCGTCCCCTTCGCACTTCATCCATCAGAGCTATCTGACACCTCCGGCTTCCAGTTCAAGCAATTCGTGGCGCACATGGCTCAGAGATGTCCTGCGTGTCAATGTTTCGCCACGAATCATTGGAGGAGCGGTTTCCTCTGAGTTCCTCCAGTTCTTCACCAATTCCAAATCAGACAGTAAACAAGTCCTTCGTGCTCTTAGGGATTACTGGCCCCGATTGAAACCGAAAATCAACAAGGCAAGAGTCAAAGCACTTGGTGACGAGATCTCATTGATCTGTCAAGACGGTACTTCTCAAAGACTAAGTGCCACGGCCGTGTTCAGGAAGCCACTGAACACGTTCTCACATCTTCATTTCCTGCGTCTCGATGATCCAGAGCATGGAGACTGGAATTTCCTGGAAGAACTTGGGGTTACAATGCGACCCGATGGCCTCTTATATCTAAAGTGGCTGGGCAGTCTCAGTCAGGCGAAGAGCAACGACGCTCGAGTTGTCATATCCATCTACAAGCAACTTGAAGCCCGCTTTGACGAAGGTGATAATGCGAAGGTCATTAGGTGCGCCATGCTATCCTAACTATCATACCAATTGACTTCTGATATACCGATGAAGAACTGCCTTCGAAAAAGAGCCCTTGATTTTCGTCGCTCCGCGGCTACTGTCTGGAGGGGTAGCACGATGGTTGACATCCCACGAGGTCGTCTGGAATGGGCCTCCTTCAATGGTCTCTAAAGTGGTCTTGAAGCGCACCTATCCCGAGTTTCAAACCTTCTTCCGCACTCAACTTGCCATCTCGGACTGTCCGAGCGATATTTTGTTGCGCGAGTTGATTGCCTTGACACGCTCGGGTTCAGTGATCTCCGATGAAGATCACAAGCGCGTCTCCCATATTCTTAGAGATATCAGTGACGTGATCATGGATAGTGCCCGTCGTGGGGTGTCCAAACCACCTTGGATCTCCCAGTTGGTGGCCCATCGAATCTTCCCCGTTCGAGTGGCCAACACGAAAAAACTGCATCTTCGGAAGTTGGACGAAAAATTCTACCTTCCAGACAGAAGTAGGCTGTTCTTCGAGATGTTCGGCAATCGGGTGGACATGTTAGAATTAGACGAGGAAGTCCCATTTTATACAATCCAACCGCTGCTCGACGATATACACCAAATCGGTTCGCACTATTTGAATGGCGCCGTTTCACGCACATCCTCCTCCGTCGGCGATCGCGTCCAAGACGCTGAAACTCAAGAAAATTATTTAACGCGAGCGCCTCTCATCGCAAGGTAAGTTTTTTTCACAGTGGAACTTTCATATCTCATTTCAAATCCGTGGTCGCAGGATGCTCCATGCAACGTATTCTATACCACGCCAGTCCAAAGCAGAATTGCTTCAGAAGATACACAATCTCGCTGCTTTCAGGGTGAAATCTATCTTATCCACATATACGATCGAAGACTTGGCCCATTCCTGCAAGGAGGGCCTGCTAATTGAAGAAGACTCTGATCGCTTCGTCATCCTGATCAGCAGCACTTGCAGTTCCACCGAGCAGGATTTTCAGTTTTGTAAACAATTGACCGCCAAATTGGGTCTCAAATATGACAGGCTCTCCGTGGTTATTTGTACTCCTCTGAGCTTTGCCGCTCGATACCTCGATGAAGAAGGGATCGGACAACAGGCTGCGGGAGGTACAGACGACGCCAATGACTCATGGGCCAGTGATCTGTCTCTCAGCCAAGTCGAGACCACCAAGGCTGGCTGGAAGACGATCCGGCCCAAGACAATCCGGGCGGCTATTCCGGACTCAGTAGACCGAGCAGCTACTCAGCGGACGGGAGTACTTGCCCAACGGGCTGGCTTGCCAGATCCAGCTACCTTGATCCAGTTAAATATGCAATCAATTTCCGACTCGGCAGCTCGACAGTCGCTATCTTTGGGCCAAGTGTCAAACTTCGACCTTTCTTTCATGTCCCCCGGCATACAGAAGATTAGCACTGATGTGCACTCCACCGTTACCCTGACAGCCCGCCCCGCCTCAACAAACATATCTCATCCTACGAGCAAGGGGTCTCTGTCGTTTATCGAGGACTCTCAGGGTTCGATCGGCCCCTCGGTTGGTTTCGCATCCATTCCTCGGGAACCTCGAACTCAAGCGACGCCCGCCGACTATACGAATGGTGTTCTGGGGGAATATTTCGTGCGTCCCAGGCAATGTAACAGTGGCTGACTCGATTAACGTATTTACTTGAACAGATTTTTGAGACTCTCCGGAAAACCCTTCCTAATTTCACTGTTGATAATTGGACAAGCGAACTGCGGGGTGCGGTTCCAGGTTTCTCGCCGTATAACTCGGACTCAGTTGCTGATTTTACGTACTCTGATGACGAGGGGGTACTCACGAGTGCCGTCTTTGGCGATGCTATATCCGAAAGATGGTCAGGTCGGTGGCCAGAATATCACATTGAAGTCAAATCCACTTCGGATCAGAAGCAAAGCCCGTTCCACCTGAGTTCCCGTCAACTTCAATTGGTTTGTGCCATACCATATCACATTTTTCCGAGTCGTACTTAATCCCACCCCCAGGCGTCACAGTTCACACTTCCCGCTCATGAAATTCCTACGGCAGTATATGTATTGGTGCGGGTATGGGATCTTCGGAGCACGTCCCGATCTTACACAGTTTTCCCGGATCCCCATCGTAGTCTTTATACGGGAGGGTTGAAGATAGTTTCCGATATTCAAGCAGTTCTAACTTGACGCTCTCAGGCATGTACTAGTATTTTGGAATGAATCGCCAACAGCGGCATGTACTGCAGATGAAATGGCCAATTTATTGTGGCTCTGAAATAAAGTTGAAACTAAAACTGAATACGCGGTTTTACCGCTACGGGCGTTCAACGTTCACTCTTCATGAACTCTTCGAGACATCATCGAGCACTGGCACACGCCGAAATAATTTGAAAGACAGGTGAGCATGATGGCCTAATTTGGCCCGGAATTACTGGGACGCTGTGGGCATTGAACGCGTCTGAAACGCAGAGGCCGGAAAGTCGCGAGATGGTGACCATTGAGTCACGTTATCGCGAATGAGCCCCTATTTCAGTTTGGACTCCACCTTTAATCCTAGGGAAGCTTGTCTATACAGGTTTATTTCTAATTTATAACTTCGGGTCGTTCACAGCATACTCTGGCCTTTCACCCCTCATAAACTCTTCCAGACTCTTCATTATCTGTAGCTCACCCTTGAAAAACGCCTGCGCCGTTCGTCCAGTTGTGTGTGGCTGTAATGTAACCCGATAAGACAGAGAGGGATCAAGGAGACCTGGATGTATGCTGGGTTCGTGCTCGAACACGTCCAATCCCACTCGAAACACTAGAAAGAGTCAACAGACAATATCAGTGCATGAGGAGACCACAACGACCTTTGCCAGATTTAAGGGCTTGAACCAAGGCCTCCTCGTCTATGATAGCACCTCGCGCTGTGTTAACAATAAAAACCCCAGTCTTCATCTTCGTAAATTCTGCAGGCCCGAGTAGATGTCGCGTTTCGGCTGTGAGTGGGCAATTTACAGAAATGACGTCCGAAGTCGCAAGCAACTCGTCCATCAAAACATATTTTGCTCCATTTTCTTCTGCCATGATACGTATTGTTTGAAACTTCATGAAATGTAGCGGCATGACCTTACCTGCCTCGGGCACACGGCGGCGGTTATGATAAATTATTTTCATGCCGCAAGCCTGAGCTCTCACTGCGAGTGCCTTGCCGATAGATCCAAGACCGATTATTCCCAGAGTCATTCCTTCAATATCCTGACCAAGGGGGAAGAAATCTCCGGGAACCGATGCGTCTCCACGCCACTTTCCGGCCCTGGTATAAAAGTCGCCTTGACTGATTGCACGAGTAGCGGCAAGGATGAGCATAAGGGCGCCATTTGCAGTGGATACTGAGATGGCCGTCGGAGTGTTACAATAGTATGCGCCTTCGCTGGCCATCCACTCGGTGCCGACATCGTCATAGCCTGCCCCACCACCACTTGACGCTGCGATAAGCAAATAAACCGTGTGGAAATGAAGATTTTGACCTGAAGAAGCGACATCCGTCTTTTGTTAATGGACTCAGCATGTTCTGGTCAAACGGGGAGAACATCGCTGTCCCGAAGAACCAGATGAAGGCGATATAGGGCGACTTCCCCGCAACAGCTCGGCCAGCGACGGCATTGGCGATCGCCTTTGTAAGGCTTGCGTGGTCGGTGACCCCAGTCAACGGAATACTGTCGATCTGGTATCGTTCACAGAAAGCTGCGTATTCCTGGAATCGGTACCGTCAACGCGCGTCAAACCAGCGATATGGCGTCGTACGGAAACTGCGAAGGCGGCAGAGCCCAAGGCCAAGATGGCACGATCATCAGTCATGCTGTGCGCGGACCCCTGTCTAAGTAAAAGCAAATCACGAGAGTAGTTGTACTACCGCCAAAACCCTATTATGGAAATTCTCGACGCTTACATAAGGAGGCCCACACGAATAAACCGAACGCCATTGTATTTGCTACACAGAAGAATATTGTTACCTAAAACCTAGAAACTCGTAGGAAGACAATCGGACATGTCTACAAATTGTTTTCATCGGTCATTAGTCTGCTGGAAATCCCGCGCTAAGTACCGCTGTCAGTTTCGCAGCGTCTTCCACCAGTTTCACCCTCCACTCTTCCGAACGGGTTTTGTCCGCTTCCAACGCGTGGACCTTATTCTGCAAGTCGACTTTGTCTTGCTCTAAAGCGCCTTTTTCGTTCTCCAACTCCGTGATGAAGTCATCCATGTCCAGCCGGAAAGCGTTGTCCTCTTCCTCGGTTAGCTCTTGCATTGAGCGGAGAAAACTGACGTCATCTTGGAGCTCTTCAAGGGCAGCGGTAGCAGCTTTGCGCTACACATTCAGATAAGGGGATTGTCATGTTGCACGCAAGGTAAGAACACATACCGCCTTTTCGCAGTCCTGATATGTTGCAGAGAGAATTGCAAGCTCGTCTCGGATTTTCTGCAGTTGCGCCTTGACGATGACCAGTTAGGATCTACCGAACTATACACACTTGTGAATCTTACCTCGTCTTCCGGTGTGCTGAGCTGCGGACGAGAATGCTCCAAGACCTGCAAAGCAATGAGACGACCAACGGAATGTGGGACACTGTGACTCACTGCATTGTTCAAATCTCGATGGCCGGATTCAGTCGGCTCGTCGACGTCCATCGCAAATGAGCCCCGTGGGGATGGTGACGGCGGAGGTGCCTGAGGAAGAGGTCTAAAAAGGGGGGCGGCCAGGCGGGGAAGTGATTCCGGGGTCAGATATGGCCCCATCGACATGCTTTTACGTGGTGGGGTGCTGAAGATTTGATTGGAAGTAGACGGGCCCGCCGCATTCAAAAGGTCGACGCGGCGGACAACTTCATCGGGAAGTCTGTGAACTGAATCGTTGTTGTCAGCCTTCCGCTATTCGAGTCAGGGTATGTATATAACTGACCTTGAGCCCGCAGTCCACCAATCGTAAGTTGCTGTTCACCAATGGTGTGTTCTTGTTCACCAATCTTGCGTTCCTGGCGGTCGAGAAGTATTCCCATCTTGTCGATGGATTAAGCGCCAGGACCGCAAACGAAACGCAACACTGACTTCAGACTTGGTTAGGCCCTTCGATGGACCAATAATTTTCTTGGAAGCCAAGAAGTACGCCATCAATTCGACCTTCCTGTCGGCGTTACTATCCCCGATTTCGTCCTGTATTGCCTGGAATCTGTAGTACGTGAATGAGGTCAAGAAAGTCAACAAGGAAAATAAGCACGTACTTCCGACGGCCTGCGGGAGTGACCCGAAGGGACCGTTGTTCGAAATCTGCTTCAATTAGCTGCCGGCTACGCTGTTAATGGCAGTTAATGAAAGAGAATAAAGAACAAAGATAGCAAACTGACGAGTGTTCTGAAGTGGTTTATGGCACACAGCTCGAACCTCGTTCCGATTATATTGGGGCCATAAACATCTGCATTATCTCGGACTGGGGAAATATGAGAACGTTCCGGGTAAGAAACGCAAGTCGCACCTATTCTGAATACATCGCTGAAGGGTATGATTTGGCCTTGCGGAACTGGCGCTACGGCAGTGGTTAGCTCTGGATGGATATTATATTAGTCGGTATACGAGTGAGAAGCAAGAGCACCAACGATAGAGATAAGGGAATCGAGGGCTTGATGTTTTGGTTTTAGTCGCCCGAGGCATATTAAATAAGCTTAAGATAACGCTGTGAGAAAAATGTGCGTCGCAACACCAGTTTGCTAGTTAGTGGTGAGGAATGAGGATATAAGAACTGGGTCCGGGCTTGAGAGCGATTTATATGAGTTCCAAGACTCTTTGTCCTGTTTGTCAGTGTCTTCGCGGAGCGAGTTTCTGGGTCAAGGTTACCGCATTCCATACGATTGTTCATCAGGTCATAAAGGAAACGAAGGGAACGTGGGAACAATCGGCATTCATATCGTAGTAAGGAGAAAGAACCTAAGATGTCGCTTATTTGGACCGAAAGCCGTTGGGCTCGACACTAAGCAGAGCCAAACTCCGCTTTCTTGACGCGCCTTTCTTTCGTTCTCCGCCGTCAGAATGCCGTTCTCAGGACACCGAAGGCCTGTTTTCAATGCCATGCTCCTTGCGCAAGCATCCTTCTTTTATTATTTCAAACGCAAGAGCACCACCGCCGAACGCAACAAATCTGAGGCGCGGATATCTGTTCTCGAGTCTGCCGTGGAACAACTGCGGTCGAACCGGCCGCTCTCGGACGCTGAACTCGCAAGATTGAAAAGGCTGGCCGCCCCGAGGCCTCCAATCACTGAACCAGAGCTCCACTACGAGCCTGTGCCTTGGAAAGAAGTAGTCTGGGGTGGGAGGGCTAAGCAAAAAAGGGAGCTGGACATGACGGATGCATACCTTGACAAGGTGTGTGCAAGGTCGTCGTCCATCTCATCCCGTTTGACACCTTGCGTTTTAGATTGCAGAGGAGCTTGAAAAATCTCGCCAGGAACAGTAACGACTCTAAGATCTAGTGGTACGCCTCGCAATACTTGTTCATTAAATACTCTAATGTTCACCGACAGTCATAGCTGCTGGATTTACACTCTATCACTATCAAGCTAATTGTACGAATATCGCCTCATAAATATGTATCCAACTCTGCAAAGGAAAACGAAAGTTCTAAGGAACAGAAAATGCGTCAAACCCGTCCGGGCCTTCTGGAGAGTCATAGAACTCGTCGTCGTCATCGTCATCTGAGGTCGTGAACGAGACGTCGATCGGCTTAGCCGGTGTCTCCAGGACGTCTGCAAGGGAGGGAATGGGAGGGACCTCAACCGTCAACTTAGGTCCATGTCCTTGGTCAACCGCAGGAGGCTGGCTGTCGGTCGAGACCGAGATGTCTGTGGTTTCGCTCTCTGCCGCCTTATGTTCACAACCATCAGCATTCAGTTTTACCTCATCACAAGTACTCTTATGATGATCCTCTCCGTCCTCCGAGTCGGCTTTCGTCTCGCTGTCATACCCACTGTCCTTATCACCATCCTTATCGTCGTCCGGTTCTTCATGCGCTGCTTCCTCCCCATCCGGCTCCCGCACCACCCTTTTTTCGATTTGCGCCGGTGCCGTTAGCGTTGGGGCCGTTGGTGTTTGACTTGCCGCCATTTCCTCCAGGTGTCTTGTTCCCGGCTCCGGCACCAGTATCGTCGGGCTTTGCAGCACTTGGTGTATCAGGTGGCTGCTGCGGCTGCGGCTCTGCTGCAACTCGTCGATGAGTGCACGGCCAGCAAAAGAAAGCTTCACCCATCCACCTGCAGGTTGTACGGGCTTGATACCGAAGTGATCCTTGATGATCTCTGAGAGCTCCTTGCCCCCGAGGTCGGCAGGCGATGGGCTGCGTCCGCCGTCGGTAGCCAGGTTCCGTGCGCACTCGCGTGCACGGCTCAGTGGGATGACGATCTCCATCCCTAGCCGCAGCCCCTCCTCCACCGTCAAGAGCTCTGGCCGCTCGCAGAGAGCCGCGTACCGCGGAATCAAGTAAGACTCGTCCACTGCAAACTTCTTGTAAAGCACGATCCGGTCGATATCCGGCAGTTCGAGCTTCTCTAGCTCGCGAACCGCGAGGTTCTTGACCTCGGCGAACTCCCAGCGGTGTGCGAGCTCGAGGATCGTTGACCAGTCCTGGATGGTTGCGTCGTAGAGCGAGTATTTCTTACAAAGGAAATGTGAGAAGGGGGACAGACTCAGAAGGGGACCGTCTTACAGGGTTATAAAAAACCCACAAGAGTTTGGCGAAATCCGCACTCCGCACGTTGTCGAGGATGATTGCGCTATCATCTGCTGCACCCATTTTGGGGGCTCCTTATTGTTTTCTCAGAATGTTTATGCAGGACGCAGTTAAGCCAGACACGGACCTGGTGTCGCAGGGATCGCCAGCTGCTCCTTGAAGAACTTGGATTCGCGCTCGAAGAAGTATCGATGGACGCGGAAGAGCTTGTTCTCGGCCTAGCTCACGATGTTAGCCAACACAGAGAGCACAGCTGATCAACGCACGATGCAATAAAGGTCCCCGCCGCCGATGTAATATTTCTCAAACCGTTGCAGGCCGAGGAGGCTTTCAGAGCTCGAAGTTTGCGGGGCCATTTCGATTGGGATTGGGTGGGAGTCGTGCAGGGTGGAGGCGGCGAGGAACGGCTTTTATAGTCTTGCACACGTGTTAATCGCATGTACTACGCGCCTGAAGTGAGCTGCTCTTGTGATGCCAGCGGAAGCCATTGATCGAACTGCGAGCGCAATAATCTACGCGAGCATCGAGGCATCAAGCGAGCGCGACGCGTGTTGATATATCCGTCGTGCTGAGGGCTGCTGAGGATGTTGGAGCGCTGAGTTCGATCTCTAGAGTCCTCTGTAAGTACAGATGTACATGTAAGACAGTCCATTTGAAACGTGGTTAACGGCCGAAAATGAAAACAAGAACCAGGGAAGGTGGTCGAGGCATGGCTTAATAAGAAGACGTATCGGTGCACGGCATGCCCTCATGTCGTGGAAAGGAAGGAAAGTCCAGAGACTTGTATCAACTGCTAATTGTGATGTTACGCGACGCGTCGAGCCCTATTTTCCACTGAGTGATCCATAAGTTAAACGCTCGGTGCACGAGGACGGAGCTATGTCTGCAAAATCTCGCTGAACCTTGAAATTTACAGGAATTCACGTTCGTCGCATTGTGATTACTAGAAAAAATGGTACTGGATGAGATAATTTAATGGCAATGCATACAGTCATTGGGGGAAGAAGATATTACGAATGGTTGTAGAAAATAGGTAACGTTCAAAAAATAAGATACTCTGTACGCGTAATCTAATGGCCCGTCAGGCTGTCGAGCTGCTTGCAGATGGCCTTGCTGTCGAGGGTTGGTGCGTCAGAGGGGCCGGTCCGAACATACGGGCATCCACCGCTGGAAGTCCAGTCGCTGGCCGTCTTGACGGCACCAGTGAGGGCCGTCACAGAAGCCCCATCGAGGACGCACTCCGGGCGTTGCCAACCCTCAGCATAAGGTAGGCGCTCCTCACGGAACCAGATCTGGACGAAGCTGCGGCAAGGTAAGTAAACATCCTTCCGCTGGTTAATGGGATGAATATACTTTTTGGGTGCGACACCAGTGGTTACGTTCCCAAAGACAGCGAGGTAGAGAGCGGATGTGAAAGACCTGAACCCAATTTCTTTATCGGTGTTGGTAATGTTCGGATTTGTGCGCTGTGAGACCGTTCATTAAAAGGTGTAGAGAGGATACGCGGAGAGGGTTACATACCTCTGATTCGGCCAACCTTTCGAATTGGACCCGACCTGCAGATGTCACATTGTAGTAGTCGACGCCAGGATTCGAGTTGGCCAGGGTGCTGAAGATTGTTTCGTTGAAGTGAGTGTTATCTCCCAAAGCAAAGTCGCCTCGGGAAAGGGAAGCGTCAAATTCGATTGTGCCATGGCTGTGTAACGAATTAGACCGAGATACGAGGAAGAGGAAAAAAATACATACAGTTTGATATCATCGAGGGTGAAACTCTCGGGTTCATTCGAAGTAAGCAGGCCTAATTTTGCAACACCAGTAAGGACAGCAGGATCGATGTTGTAGACGTCTTTTTACGGTCAACTAATTGAAAGAAGGTTGTTTCGACTAAGCGTACCGAGCGAAGCCTGGAGAACATTCCTAATAGTGAGATTCTGGCCGTTACGAGGAAGATAACCGTGATTCGAGAGGCTGGATTGGTTGGCAGTTTAGAAATATCCTTATGATAGGGAAGGGGGGTACTGACGCATTGAGAGCAGGGCATGGACCTCTCAGGTCGGTCGGCTTCGGGGGTATGAATCCATACTTGCTTTTACCAGGACAGGCAGCTGATTTGGTCGCAAAGACCGAGACCAAAAGGAGGAACGAAAAGAAGTGCATGGGAGAAGGTTGAACTGTCGAAGTCGGCAAAGAGGGAAGATGAACGATGGAGACCTGCTTTACTCGAACATGTTTTATACCGATGGGCTTTCCTACTTTTTCACCCGTGCTTCGACTCGCAGGTGACGAGACGCCGTGTCTCGGATACATGTTCACGGCTCTACGGCACTGGGATTCATCAAAGAAAGGGGGACATGCTGCAAATACACAGTAATTTCCCGGCGTGACCGTGTATACCGTGGCTCGCGAAAGTTTCAAGTTTCAAGGAGGACGGTTAGTCGGTTATGTGCTGCCAATCTTGCTGTGCTCACCACCCCAAGCTAAATTGCATTTCAGCTCGTTGGACAGGATCATTTTGAGCGACGCTCGACTATGATGCGAGTCGGTGATTCCAAGTCGGACACCAGATAGTCACGGTCAGCACGGTATCTAAAGGCCTTGGCACAGGTCGGTATTTTCTGCAGTGCATTGTAGGAACCAATATCCACCGACTCTAGAACCAGCAAGAGAATCGGAGCTTGCACAGTTCCAGAGCTGCGGTTCAGTTTCAACGCGAGTCGTTCTGCCGCCTCGCCAAGCGACGGCACATTCAAACAGAGTAGCGCTGCCGAGCCAAAAAAATCCGAAACAAACCTCGCCGAAGTAGCCCAAAGCGCGTTCAGTGGGTTGGAGCCTGCTAACTTGGAGGAGGTTGGCCCAAAAGGGGTGTTTGGGCAGTTTGCCTGCATCCTCTCGCTATCGCCATCACGTGGGCTCTGTTCAGCTTCCTTTCATCGCGCCACTCGCTCCAACTCGATATCCACGATAACCAGCCTACTACCATTTCTTGAATACCTACTATGCCAAATCCTGCAAGTTCTACCACTCATAAACGACCTTTTCAGGACATAACTGACCAGTTCCTTTCTCCCGGAGCCTCGCGACCGAAACGGAAACCAAAGGCGCCTGGGGGAGCGCTCGGCGAGAAGTTGAGGCTGAGAGTGATAGAAAAATCGGCCAAGGCCTTTCCATCGTCGCTCCCGCCCTCGTCTCCGCCTCTTTATTCGTCCTCTTCTCGCGGGTTACCACTTCTTAGTTCGGAGGATGAGGTTGCGCAGGAGATGCAGGAGGACGCAGCGCCGTACGGGCTCGACGATTTTGGCACTATGCTGCCGTCGGATGAGGAAGGCGACCCAGATGCAGAAAACCACGCGCCCGCGAACATGTCCGACCCCTTTGGCTTCTTTGCAGTGGAGCGCAAGCTCAAGGCAGAGCGGGAGGTCCAGCCCGTGGCCCTGCGCGCGGCGCGCTACACGGACGACAAGGAGCGTGACGACGGGCTCGTCATGCCGTCCACGCCACATAAACCCACGCTTGGGAAACGCGGGCTCTCGCACGCACTGAGCCCCACGGGCACATCTCTGGCGAGCAGTCCTTCGCCCGTCAAGGCGGCCGGGTCTCGTGTTTTGACATGAACACGAGCCGCGAGCTCTTGCCGGCTCAGGCAGACGACGAGGCGCCGCCGAAAAGCAAGAAGCTGCGCCGAAGCTCAGACGCGTCATTGCCGCAGCGAAGGAGTACAAGGGCACAGAGCAAGGCCCTGCCGGACAAGGAGGTCTCGAAACCCAAGAAGCGCACTCGTAAGGCCCCGGCAAAGACGAAGGGTACGGGCAAGGGAAAGAAGAAGACAGTCGAAGATAACGATCTAGATGACGACCAACAGGAGGTAGGTTTTCGCACCGCAGTGTCCCGTTTCTCATTAACCTTACCTGCAGAAATTCGAGGCAGAGCGCCAGGCGCGGCTGGAGTACTTTAGGAAACTGGAGGACTACAGCTTCGAGAAAGAAAATGTCTATGTCGTCTGATGGTCAACCGCTTGCATACATAAATGAAGATCCTCATTGTAAATTAGTAGTGTATCTAAAGCATGCCATCCCGTTCAGCTTTGGCGCGCGCCGATGCCTCCAGCTCTGCAAAGTACCCGCTCTTCAGCACATGCTCCTGAAGATACCGTCCTGCTTCTCAATCAAGCGGAAGGGAGTGTCGAATTCCACAAGCTGCAATGCCAATTAGCCGCCATCTAACAAAGACGGGAGGTCCGCGCGTACCTTGCCCTTGTCCAGTACCAGCAAACGGTCATAGTCGATCACTGTCTTCAAGCGGTGGGCAACTGTATATGTGAGCTTCCGCCAACAGGCAGGTAATGGAGCACGCACTCGTAAGCAGCAATGAATCCGTAAATTCTTCGCGGATGGTGGTTTGGATCTTTGCGTCGGTCTGCAGACGGAGGTGAGCATGGTTCAGAAAGATCGTTGCGATGTCAGACCTTGAAGTCGACGCTGCTGGTTGCTTCGTCCAGCACCACGATCGAGCTACGGCGCAGAAGCGCGCGCGCCATCGCGATGAGTTGTCTTTGCCCCTGTGAGAAGTTCGTTCCACCGGCCGACACCTGGGTGTCGAGCGACACGGTCGTCTTCGCTTCCACATCCGTGAGGGCGGTCGAGATCGAGTCCGCCGTTTCTGCGCGCTCGTGCTCGACCGCCGTATCTTCGCGCTCGTGCTCGACCACCGTATCTTGACGCGACGGCGGCCGCGACGCATCCGGTGAAGCGACAACCGAATGTTCGCGCGAGGTGTTCGCAGACGTGTGGTTGCTGCGGCTGATCATCTGAACGCGATACAAGACCTCAAGACAAGTGGCATCGTCGTGCTCCTCGAAGGGATCGAGATTCTCCCTCAGTGTCCCAGAGAAAAGTGTGCGTCCTGAGGAATAAACGTCAAGCGGGAGCGCAAATCTTCAATTCCTATTTTGCTGATGTCAATGCCATCTATGAGTATTCTGCCACTGGAAGGATCCGTCTGTGAAAGATCAATAAGTGGCATTGTTCTCAATTAAACCACCCACAAAGCGCAGAATACTCATGGCCAGAGTAGATTTGCCACTGCCTAGAGATCCCTGTCAGTTCGTACTGAGGAACTTCGAGGCAAGGTTATACCTGTCCGACCCAACAACCCGATCCTCTCGCCAGCCTTGAGCGAGAACGAGACGTCTTGCAAGACGGATGGCAATTCCGGTGCATATTTGATCGACAGATTCTCTGCGACGATCAACGAGTCGTTTTTGGCACTGGAGGGCCAGTAAGCAGGGGGGCGGTTGGATTCAATCACGGCCGGCGGCTCCTGGGGAAGGTCCAGATACTCGACGATCCTTTCCACGGAACTGCGAAGTTGATCAGTACTGGAGCCGGGCCAAAAGTAAGAGCCGTACTTCAGATCTAATTCAAGTCCAGTCCAGAATCTGCAAGCCCAGTAAACGGATGACGTGAAGTTTAGCGCAGACTGCCAATGCTATCAGAGAAGATTATGGTAGCTTGAACGAATATTACAGTAATGGCAAGACCCGCAAGACCGGCGTCGTCGACGAGGAAGAAGATGGAAAACATCGACGTAAAGAAAACAGCCTGCAATAGGCTTAGACCGTTGTATCCTTTATGTACTGGAACGACATACCAAGCTTCCTATTGGGAGTACTCAGTGTCAGCAAGATTAACATCGAGGCTGCACATACCCAGGAAGTCGAAGTTCAGCAAGAGCCAGCGATTGGTCATCCTGATCCCATCTTAGGGAAGTAAACAGACTGAACACCAATAGGCACTCACCAGAATGTGTACCACATCTTAGTGGTCTGGTTAAATGAGGCGTGAGTACTGGGCCGCCGATAACATCGCTGAGACACTTACCAGATTGACGCGTGTGTGGAGGTTGTCCAAGAACCTCTTTTCAGCCGAGAAAGCTACCAAAATGCGTCATGAAAGCTCTCGAAAAGAGGGGAAGAGGTGGTACCTCTGACAGTGACAATGCCCTGTAACAGCTCTCCAAAGTCGGAGAAGATGGGAGAGCGGGAGTTTGATTCCATTCGGCGGAGGTCGCGACCAGTGTTCAAATACCCGACCGCGAATGTGTAATAAAAGTAACCAATAAATGATGCGCTACAGGTCAAGTGAGAAGTCAGAGCGTCAGCAGCAATTGAAGAACTTACGGAATGAGGAACGCCGGAAAGACGATACTAAAAGCTTGTGTGAGTGGTAGACAATGATATGCATCCCCTGACTCACGTTACGGTCAAAAGCGCGGCAGCGAACCCAGCCAAAGAAGAGTTGACTTGTTGCAGCGAGCTGGCCAAAGACGAGTCGATGGTTTCAATATCTTTACCGCTGTAAAGTTACTAATTTTAATCGGTGTTAGGCCGCCAAAAGAAAAAGGCATACAATCGATTGAGCATTCTCCCTGAAAGATGTTGATCATGTAAGCCAATGCAAGTCTCGAAAAACATCCAACGCACCCTGCGGCGTAGTATCATGGAAGCTGAAGGGATATCAAGATTGACACGGGAAGAGTATGAATGTAAGCGCACCGGAAAGTGGCCCGGACCACCGTCACGAGGAGTGCTCTGTAAAGAGGGTGAAAACCAAAATCAAAAGAACGAGTAAAGATACATACTGGAAAAGTTTCCTCGAAGCTCTAAGCGCACCAGTGATTTGGGCAACCGACGAGCAGACGCTGATCATGGCAGTGGTCAAACCAATGGCGGCATAAATGCCGACGTAGAACCTTTGGCAATGAGCCAGAGGCGCTAGGAATGAATAGTCGGAAAACTAACAATGGATGATCTATGGCGCTCGGCCATTTGATGCCGAATAATCCAGTGAACGGGTGCAATTCAAAGGTGGAAAAGTGAGAGATGTGGCCATCCATCGGAATCTCGCAATCCGAGGCCGTGAACGACCGATAAGTGCCATATAGTGCCGACGCGTTCTGTCTTTCCTTGTACGCTTCGCCCCAAGTCTAGCAACATCAATACCGAGGAAATCAGATTGCAAGATACTCACTTTGATCCACAACTACAGGATTCGCGTCAGAGTCAGAGATGCAGTGAAAGCTTGAAGTGCTGACCTTTTCGGTTACACTCAGAAGCTGTTGAAGGACTACAACGAAGGCAAGGAAGCACCAAATCTGGTACGATGAAGCCTTCAGATAGCTCTTATAGACCGACCATTTTACTCCTCCTTCTTCGCGATGCTCGTCCTTCACCAGCTTGCGGGGTTTCTTTGTTTCCGCGTCCTTCGGATCGGAGTCAGGATCACTAGTAGCAGCCTCCTTGGCGACGGCCAATTCCTCCTTCTTAACCTCGACAGCAGCGTCGTGGGCGATATCATCCAGCACTCCTTGCGCACGCAACTCCTTGACAGTACCCTGAGTATCTATACGACCGTCCAGCATTCGCACCAGGTAATACGCTCCGGGAAGAACGAGTTCGACGTGGTGGGTGACAAGTACGACTGTCCGGTGGGCCAACAGGGGTCCGCGCAGGCACTTTTCATACAGGGTCCGCGACGTGTGGCTGTCCTACATGTAAACTCAGTTTAATGAGAGCCTCGAACAACAATCGGTAGACCCACCACTGCGCTCAAAGGATCGTCCAAAAGCACGTACTTGGTCTTGGCGTACACGGCACGCGCAAGGGCAACCCTGAAATGAATGATAAGCCAAAACAGACAAAAAAAAGGTGAACACGGACCTGGCCTTCTGCCCCCAGATAGAGACACGCCTTTCTCCCCAATCTCCGTCGCATCCCCATCCTCCAGCATGTCCAAATCAGGCCGCAACGCACAACATTCGATGACCTCGTTATATCTAGCTTCATCGAATGGATAGCCGAATAGGATGTTGTCCTTGATCGACTGGAGGTGGAGTTATTACTGCAGCCGAAGTCCACATGAACGAAAAGGTATGGGGACTTGCCTGGTGACGGAGCCAGGGCGATTGGGCGGCATAAGAAATCGCATGCATGTTTCCATGAGCATCGATTTTGCTTGTGTTCTTCGCCATTATAATGCGACCTCCGGGCAGGGACGTCATTTCACCGAGAACGGCCATCTTGATTGAGATAAACATATTGATATGCATTCGAGCAGGGGCGACTTACCAGCAACGCTGTCTTGCCACTACAAACCCAGTAAGCACACAGGCCACAAAACAAGCAAGCTTGCGCACCTGGCAGTCGGTCCAGTTACCACCGTAAGCTCTCCTTCCGGGAATACGACCGACAGATCCTTCAGCTCGAACTTGTGGTCGGCCACAGATCCAGCGTCACTCGCAGCGGTGAGGATGGAGTCCGTCTCGGAAGCAGTGTTTTTGCCGTTCTTGTCCTTGTCGTCCTTGGCATCCGGGGCCTCTTCGACCTCATTCCATTTGAAGGACGCGTTTTCCAGGCCGAGGCGGTCGTCTTCTTCAGCCGAAGCAGGGCCGGAACGGTCCATTTTGAGGGAAGAAACCTGTTCGGAGACTTCTGCCTCTTCCAAATAGACAGCTATTCGGTTCAGGGAAACGCGGGTCTGGCGAGGACTAGTTAGAACGAGAAAAATCGACAAATTGTTGGCGTACTTGGAGAAGCTGGACAACAAAGGTGGGAATGACTATACGGCGAGTCAGTCAGTAGCTGGCCAGAGGTTTCAAGGAGGAAAATTACTATTGAGCGGTTGCCTGGGAAATAAATAAAAATGAGAAATGGGCTCAATACAAACGACAGAAACATAACACACCGAATCATGCTGAAAAGCGCAATCGCCTGTACAAGACATCGATTAGCAAAAGGAACCGGACTTTCTCCAGCATACATACGGTAAAGGCCGTGCTGATGGTGAGCTTGTTGCCGAGCATCACGTATGTGAGGAATGAAATAACTGAAATGAAGATGGGTGCCGTAATCCATAGGCTGAGTGGCGGTGAGATCAGCCAGATGTATCACGGTATAGAAGGGAATATGATACCAGTAGAACCCTACGCCGTTGATACGAGCTAGGAAGAGAATGTAAGACTTTGGCGCAAACTTATTACACTGCAATTACCTTTGATCATCCACTTGATCTCCTCATTCCTCGCCTTGAGGGCCCGATCGATCCACCTTTGCTCCCACGAGAAGAACTTAATGAACTTGACCGCACTAATCAACTCATTCAGAACGCCCATCCGTGCATCCTTTGCTTTCAGCACCCCTTTCTGAATACGAATACTCCGTTTCGTAAGGTAGCTATTCAAAGGCCATCCGAGGAAAAGCACAACGAATCCAGCGAAGGCAGAGAATCCGAGCAATTGATACAGGAAAATAGAGCCGATAATAATCTCCATAGGGGCGCCGTACAAAAAGTACAGTCCTTTGCACGACCGATGAGAACGCTGACGATCGTGAACAGTTCTTGAACTCACCAGAGAGTTGCATGGCTATCCTATTTGCGTCGCCCGCCATAAGGTTGACAATCTTGCCGGTGTCCGCCGCTCCTGCTTTAGGGTCATCGGCCTTCTCGGCCTTTTTCTTGTCGGCTTTGTCCTTGGCCTTCTTTTCTGCTTTCGAGAGCACGGGTGGTGTGCCAGCAGCAACGGCTGCCTTTTTTTCTGCCGCTTCTTTGGCCTTGTCTTGATCTATGACACCACTGAAATCGCGCCTTTTCAAGGCCTTGTCGTAAATGGCTGCCATGAGTTCGGAACGAGCTCGGGTAGCGGCGCGGCGGCCGAGCCACAGATGCTGGACATCGCATTGAGCCTAAAGAAGAGGTCAATGTCTGCTCGGGTGACTGAGTCATGAACGCGAACCTTGCCAACCGAGCACACGAACATGAGAATAGCAAAAATGTAAGCTTTTCCCTTGCTGTCTTCGGGATTCTTATCCGATCCGTCGGTATCAACCGCGTCCAAGATGCGCCTGTCATCTGGATAAGGACGTGCTCCATAAAATGCAACGAGTAAGAACTGACTTTAGGAAAAACGGTCCCGCATAATTAAATATGACGCTGCAAAGTGTCAAAATAAAATCCCCGCTAGAATGACAAGGTAAGAAACAGCAATGCAGACAATGGGTAGCGCTACATGATGTCAAATGAATTTGCCGCCCATAACTTTGCCAAAAGGGTCTTTTGCCTGATGGCAGGATGAGTAAGGTTCGGCTTGGTTCGGGCGGAGGCGAAATAACGTACGGCAGAGTGCAAAATTTAATGAAGATGGGTCGAGATTGAATATTGGGACTCAAATCCCAGACGTCCTTTTCGTGCAGCGTTGTATTCCGACCCTAAACGGAAAATGAATTCATGTTACACGAAGGGATAACAAGACGCACGCGCTTGACTAGAGGGTAAACCCAAGTAAACTGTTAAGAGGGGTCAACAAATACCGCGACGAGGAGCCATGAAAACTCACAGTTACCCAGCCCCAAAGCGGAGTGTAGTCCTCAGGCGAAACGCTCGACCCAATATCCTCTTTCTTGACCAAATGCGAAGGCAACGCTAGTGGCATCCCCATGATGACTGTCACAAGTCCGACCAATGCCGCCAGATTCAGCGACAAGCCCACGAGGACCAAAGTACTCGGCAAAGGCGCGCCTGAAGCATTGTGCTGGAAAAGGTATCCACCGAGTTGGAGAATGCCACCGCCGATGTGCAACATATAAAGCATGAGCATATCGAAGGGAGGAGTTGCGGTGGGGCGCAAAATCGGCCGTGCGGCGGTGTAAATCCATGTTGCGCCGACAAGGAATCGTTGAATAGCCTCCCAGAGAGGGTGTCCGGTGATGAGGAGGAAGGAACCATCCCCCAACCACGCAAAACACTCTAGCAACCCAATGAACACGAACACGACCGTCCGCCACAGGGGAACCTTGCTTTCCACATTCAATTCGGCCTCCGAAACGTTCTGCTCGTCTGCCAACGCGAGTCCCTCCGCTTCGTGCAACGATAAGTACTGGGTGAATGGGCTCTTGACTACGTCGACCACTCGTTTTGGAAGAGGTGGCCGCACGAAGGACAGGCCTATGGCTAGGACCAGCACGCTAGGCGCCAATGCAGCCCAAGAGCCGCGAACGCATGGATTTGTAAGGTCAAAGGCGTCGGATTCGCCGCACAACTTCATAAGTGTGGGATGGGGGACGGTAAGGAGAGCTGGCGTAATCGTGGTACCGATTTAAAAGCAAAGCAAGGAGTCACTACTTACGAGGGAAGGGATCAACAGGCAACATGGTGTCCCCATACAAACTTTATTTTTGGCTGATGA
The DNA here is from genome assembly GCA_029378395.1 of Mycena leptocephala. NCBI lineage: Eukaryota > Fungi > Basidiomycota > Agaricomycetes > Agaricales > Mycenaceae > Mycena > Mycena leptocephala. Next base: position 27,164 of record JARJLF010001379.1, read on the forward strand.
TTCATCATGATTGATTCACATAGTATTACATGCACTAAAATATTCATGTACAAGACTCAAGAGGACCATCATACCGTCTTTCTCCCTTCGGACAGACAGGCGTTACGGTAAAGAGCAAGAATACCAGAATCACCCAGCCGTATTTACCAACAGAAAAGATTTAAGAGAACCGTATTCTGACAGCCATGCGTGACGGCGATAAGCGGTTTGACTAGTCAATCCAACGTCCGTCCGGTCTTAGATTTTGACAAAAATAAAATAAAAGGTAGGAGGATAAGCCTACCCTTGTTGAAAAGGTCCAGCGTTTGATATTTCTCACGCAAGTGAGGTGGCCGCGAAGTTGAACTCCACGGCTTACCCCGTCGCCGATGTGCCAATGTCCAGTCAAAAAGTCGGTGCGTAGAGCAGATAGCTCAAGTTGTTGATCGTGGATGGTCGTCTGCGAGTCGCAGCTACGGCAGATAGGATCGGTACCGTCTCGCGGAAGAAAAGGCCGCCCTCGGTATTTTTCAACGAGTCTTTCGACGCATTCGCTCATCTGGGCAATAATGTGGAGGGCCATAGCCAGCGTCGAGCTATCGAACCCTCCAGCTTGAGCCGATCTCCGACATCGTTCAAGTCTTATAAATTATGGAGTGACGCTCGCAGGAATTTCAGGATGGGAACGAACAAACATGAATGCGGGAGGCGAACTTGAGGCGAACAGGTGATTTGGCACATTGGAAGACGTTTCATGGGCATCAAGAACAGTTCTCCAAGTTGAATACAAGCATAAAATAGCCGAGTGCCACAAGAGAGTACCATAGTAACTGGTGAAATCCAAGGTGAAGTCCTGAGTCGATTCTGAGCGATCTCCTTGTCGACTTTTATGCTAATAGTCTGAACCAGCAGTGCGGAGGAGGAAATTCCAAGCTTGGAGAGATGATGGTGAGACTTCAACTCCGCAATCACCAAGTCACGTTGTCGACGCGACGCGTTTTTGAAATTCAGTTGATGCCACAACCTCTGCTCCTCCATGTTGCATCTTAACTGACTCTGCGTCTCTTATGTCAGTAGCTATATTCCGAACTCTAGAAATTTAAAAATGGTCGCTCTCCGCGGCACTGTAACCCCGAGGAACTCGCTCTCGTCCCTTCCCATCGCGAAGTCGCTCTGAACCAGCACATGAATACGAACAAGACACAACAGACGTTTCTTCCATGCCAGGCCAATAAACAGGTCTATTACCTGTGGATCAGAGGCGTGCTTCCGTCATTCAATAGCAAGTAGCCTTCGTTTCACATCCCACCGTTCGATATCGAACGAAAGGTATCTGGGCCTGGCATGCTTAGGGAGTCTGTGACTTGGAACGCAGGTTAATAATATGGCCTATGTACCTGCAGGTGCGTCTGGGCCTTCATAATATACTTATACATATCGCTGATAATACCGATAGTAATACACGGTCGCTTTTTGGTTCTATACCTTGGTTGACTTACATCACCCGAAAGCACTTGGATATGGGGGTGAAGAGAAATGGGGCTGAAAAGAGGCAGACACACAAAAAATCTCGTTGGTACATCGTTTCTTGACGCCGTACGCGCCTCATGTTCGTTCATGATATTCATGATCATGGTGGTGAGTGCTCGGATTAAGATATATATATATATCTGAGACCAAACCCTTTGCCGACGCCGACCACCCACACATAAAATCATTACACTTCCTACGAATACACCGTACACATTTAGAGCTGGCTCATCTCAATCGTCGAATCGTTGAAACGTTGAAGGTGAATGCAGGTTGCCCCTTTATGTCATCTCGGCCCGTCCCCTTGCCGGTGATGCTGCGGCGCTGCCGCAGTTAAATACTATGTAGTACGCGCTGCGGCATCAAAGTCTTTCATTTCAAACGGCCATGATAGTCCTCGACGAAGATGCTGGCTCCTCCAAAGGACACTCCGCAACACACAAAGACCTATATCACGGTGTTTCGCACCAGCCAAATTCCACCCCAGACTCGGACCCCCCTCCTCCGCCTTATGAACTTGAAGCACCATCATACGAGACCATAACCGCCCCAGCTTTATTGACACAGAAGTCCGATGTTTTAAATAGCCCGGAGGTCTCTTCGAACCGCAGACGGGGTATAAAAGGGCGGTTCATCCGCTTTTTATCTTTTAACACTCTCAAACATCCAACCAACAACTGGTTCGCCCGGCGCTCTCTCCGCAGACGGGCTATAAAAAGACGGCGATTCTTCCGCTTTTTGGTTTTAATCGTTATTTTCCTCATCGTGCTCTTTCTGCTTTGCTTCTATTTAGTAAGTCGGGCGGAAGCTCTTGATCTGGGTCTCATTTGTTTTTCTAGCGTGGAGGTCATAAACACGAAGGTCATGGCCACAGGCGGCGTAGGCGGAGGAATTAAACGATCACTACATGGCGCGTGCCTTTTTTTGGTCCAATACTCACATCACAGAAACTGACGGGGATGTACGCAGATATTGTACCACAACGTCGCACTGTACTACTAGCTGGGGCTTTTGCCCAAATTGATGCTCCTTTCAATTTGCAGAATCGCCTGGCCCATTTGTGCAGGCCATATTCTGACACACTGCTCTTTCTACAGAATGAATAAGTATCCCTTTCACGAAGAGTGTAGTCCCACTCGTCGACACGGCGATCACTTCGGCTGTTCGGGATATAACACATGTCCGGGACACCGACAGTGAATCAAACCGCCTTTCGATCGGCGTATAAGAGCTGACAACGCTTCCTTCCACTCCACTCGATACACCGCTGGCCTGAAAGAAGTCACTGACCTCGCTATTCAGACTGTTTCCGAAGAATGGGCAGCCATGGGCTTCCTGCGAATCTTGAAGGCTCGTCCTCTGCGTCCCGCGGCTGTACGAGGCATTGGCGGTGCAGACATGCTTCCGGCCCTTCTCACCAGAACCAGTATTACCCCGGTCTAGAATACCAACAACGTCTTCCAGAGATCCTCGAGATCAGCTAATGGTATGCGCCGCCCAGGTAACGATTTTACAAGGTCGGGATAACACTGCCTCGCTGAGTTGGACCAGCATTTCGAGTCTCGTGCCTTGAATGCGGCTTCTGGAGCCCGTGTACCTAATATCCTCCATCAAGCCTCGGTCGAAGGAAAGCCCGATGGACTCACAGCGCTCAGGAATTATTCCAGAAGCCCGGATACGAGAAAAACAAATACGGTATGAATACTCTCCATTTGGTTGAATAATTGAATTCGAATAACTTCAGGAGCAGCTCGTATTATGAGACCCCTTGCCACAAGTCACATTTCCAACCCTAACTGGGCCCGAGACGTTCTCCAACGACCACACGAGCGCCACCCTGATCAATAGTCACGCCTGATCGAACTGGATCGATTCCGCGACTCGGTCTCGCGCAAGCGACTGAACATCAGCAAACAAACTTCCCATGCGCCATCGAGTCTGAATCGGAGACCAACCGTGCTGTATTCCAGGTTGCTGACCGGCCGAATGAAGTCCTGGGCGCTATGCTGCTTGGAACGACGATCCTTGCGTTGTGATTTCATCCGCACTCAACGTGGATATGTTCACTTCAACAAAACAGATTTATTTCATTGAATCTCCGTGAACCAAGGGTCCATGACAGAAAACTCCAGGATCCTTATTTTAGACGCGCTCTTAATTCCGGCTTGGCTGCCTTCCAACGCGGCGTCTATTGCCTATGTTTTTGTTTTCTAGTAACAGCACCAAGCGGACGGCGTTCGAAACGGCGTCTGGAACGGAACACGCCGTAGGGCGCGCGAGAGTCGTCGTTGAGAAAATTTGGGAATGCCGAGGGAAATTCCACATGACTGTGGGTTTAAATTTTTCGACTGCCTTGAATTTTTGTTTTTAGAGACCGGACTACGGGAGAACGCGTGGTTCCTGATAAGGATTTGCCGATAAGGCACAGCTGACTCATGCTCATGTTATGATGTTGAAATGTTATATAGTTGCCGTTCACTGATAAAAGTATGGATCGGCCCACACGTTCCGCAGTCAAGCGCTCCTTGCCATGATCATCGACGACGTCAGTGAACGCACCGTCTTGAAGACACCCCAGACAGTGCCCTCTCCCAACGAACCGCTCGAGAGTGCCCCGTCTTCATCCCCCCCGCCATATTTCTCGTACCAGGCGATTCCTCCTCCTGTTTCGACGCCCAGAAGGAAGTCGAACCAGCGACACAGACGATGCAGGTTTCGGCCAAAGCATATTATTGTGGCATCAATTGCGCTGAACTGTTTGTTCATCCTACTATTGCTTCGTATTATACCTCGTCGGAGCCATGACTCCATTAGCAGCGGAGAACACCAGCGTACCGATGTCCCAGTGAGTGTTATATGTCTTGGATACGAAGACCTCGCTGACGTGCCAAAGAATCGAGAGATAATAGCTGTCGAGCCGGACCCTCACCTGGGTCGGTGCGTTCGAAACGTAACATGGGCCAATGCAACGCGTTTATCAAGCGAGGATACTTTCTTATTCTCCTCCGACGCGTCATTCGAGTTCCAGCACCCGTCGTCACTCCTGTTTCTTCTCTCCCAAGGCGCCATGTCAGGTGGACACCTTGACGTGGTACCTTCGTCTGAATCTGTTCCGCGTGTACTCATAAGGGTGCGGTATCATTCATTACACGTCCGAGATCGGGCCAATGTGTGCTGGATGGAGCGTAAATCCGCTAATGGTACAGGTATTGGTGTCTTTGTGAGTCTGTACTTCTCAACTAGATGTCAACTAAATAAACTATTTAGACACCCGCCCCCTTTGACTTGCAAACATCTGAAGACAGGCTTGATTTTACGATAATACTCTTTCTTCCAATCGGACAGCCAGGATCGTCTTTGCCCATATACAACCTTGAAACACACCTTCCCTCGTTTTCCCATGCTATCGACTCTCTGCGTGGTGTGCTTGAATTTAACCACCTTGTTCTGCACAGCCAGAACAAGCCTATCATCTCCAAGGTAAATCTACCTCTTCTGCAAGAGGCTCTCAGTTCTAATATAACTCACCAGTCACTGTTTGCGAAGAATGCAACGATCCAGACCTCGAATGGTTATATCTCCGGATCATTTGACGCCTCTTCCTCCCTAACCCTGGTGACCTCCAACGCACCGATAGACGCGACCGTGACACTCCACAACCAGAATATATTTGCAACCACCGACTTGGTGCTCCAGACACGGAATGCGTGCGTTGTTGGCCCATATCGATGCTCTTCGTCCAATTCACATTTTCACTTAACTTACAGTCAATTGGAAACCGCTGTCAGTCTGGTGACTTCCGCCGCAACTATGAAAGGCGGTAAATTCGCTGTAAAAGCAGAGACCTCGGACGGGCCCCTTGTCATGACTTTCCCTACTTCACCCACACAATCCACCCTAAATCTCGACGCCCAAACATCCAACTCTCCCGCCAACGTCTGGTTGAACCATGCTTTTGAGGGCGACTTCACGCTGGCTTCAAACATGGTATTCGTCGACCGCCGGCCGTTCCTTGACCCGATGAAGTTGCGGACCGTGTTTTACAGCGACTATCAAAATGGTATGGTGGTTGGCAACGTTCGCTGGAAACTGCCCGTTTTCAAGAGTAAGGTACAGGGCTCCGTCCGGGTTGCGACGACTAACAATATTCTTAAATTATATGTATAGTATTTTAATCTCGATACCTACTTACTGCTCTGTACACTGTAAATACGCAATACCACTCATGATATTTGGGATTGTGTTTGGTTGACGTTAGACATGGTTGACTCTCATTCAAGTTGTCTCACTGTCGTCGACGATGGTCGTTCTAGACCCGGCTTTTTTTAGTGGGTTCAACGTTGCTGGAAGCCAAGGACTAGGTTTCACTCTTATCCCCCGCTATTCGCTTGGCCCTTCAAGTTACCCCAATACTGGGACCGGTCCGGTTTATTTATTGGGTTTAACTCTGATCGAGCGCTCGGGATGCCACAGAGTCTCTGTCTTATGAAATCGTCCTAATTTCTTGCCTAATTTCAATTATCTTGGAAGGGGCGCTCCCTTTTGACCGTGATGGTCTATGTCCAGTCTTTGAACGTTCCCAAAGATCCCAGCACTCCACAATGCACGCGATTTAGTATGACGTTCCAAACGTTGCATAATTCAAATCCGGAAAAAAACTTTTGACTTTGGAAAACTTTTTTTTGCTCACCAGCTAGAATCCTTCTGGCCTGCATCCCTACATACCACATGAGTGAAATAACAGTCCTATATCATCTTGGGACCCTCAATCATGCTGTGTGATGAATTTGCAGCCAGATTTGAGTGCCACCACCAAATTTTGATGGCTCGGGATATCCCGGCTCATTCTGTATCGGGTTTTTATGTCTTAAACAAGCTCAATGACATGAACATGTGTCCAAACAACCTCAGGCCATATATAATGTGTCCTCGATGAGAGGGTTCAAAAAAAAGTTTGACAAGCTCGGAACATTCCGAATTTCCGCACAAGTCCGAAATTCACCAATTTTTGGAGTTGAGCCTGAACACACTTGAATGCAAATGACTTGCATGGAAATCAGTTTTACAGATGATATCTGGCTTGAAATGAATGCTAGACCCGAGGATTGAGCCGTTCGCAATATCCCGAACCATCAAAATCTGATGATGGCACTCAAATCTGGGCTGCAAAATTCATCGCACAGCACGATTGAGGGCCCCGAGATGATACAGGACTGCTATCCATTCATATGATATGCAGGGATGCAGGCTGGAAGGATTCTAGGTAGCGAGCAAAAAAAGTTTTCCAAACCCAAAAGTTTTTTTTCAGGACTTGAATTATGCAACGTCTGGAACGTCATAATTTAGCACTACTACATTCGATAAATTATGTTCCTACAACTTCATACGAAACCAAATAGACATAAAGTCAGGGTTGAACATTCGGGGGCATGCTGTGAGATCTGCCGGAGTTTCAACTGTCGAACTTGCGTTTTTGAACCAAAAGTTGAACTGGAGTCACGTGGTCTCCATGTCACTGTGACAAGGTCGTGACTTTCCTTTGTCTCTTTTTCCCCCAGAAAACTCGATGGACAACCAAAACGCTTCCGGCGCGCTGGATTTGAAAGATATTAGGCTCCAAATCAAAGTGAAAAACCACTTTGAACATCCAAGGGTCATAAAAACGATTTCTGTCCGAGCTGAACACCCTCAGCTTGGCGACATTGTTTCTCTAAATGCCTGGCGTATTTCTCGAACCAACTGCGCTGGTTCTTTTTTGAGCATAATGGATGAAGAAAATGAGATGCACCAGTTTTCTGTCACTCTCTTTGACAAGTATGGCGAGATTCGACCTCATCTCGTCGATCCTGGCTACCGGAGTGGCACCGGCTGCTGGGGCCGCGAAATGAACTCAGGAGAGTTGGTGTATATTCTAGATATGAAAGTAAACGAAAAAGTAAGTGGGATTTGCGTTTTGCGCTTTAATTGCTCACCAAGGTTGTTAGTATCAGGGGAAGGGAGTTGGAACCTGGACACTGTTGCAATTCCTCGGATCGGAATATGTTCAAAGCGATGATACAGTCATTTGCTGGCCCAATCCGGTAGGCATTCGTGATAAGGATGTCTGGAATACTGCGAGGAATAAGCAAGTTGCATTTTTTCGAAAGGTGCCTTTCTCCGTCTCCGACCCGTTCACACATTTGAAGGGGCTGACGTCGCTCTAGAATCACTTCCGTCGTATTGGACGCACCGGTTTCTTTGGATATTCGCCAAAATCCGACCACCCATCACGTAGAATTCCATTGGATGCTGACGCTGGTGCCCTAGACGATGACTTCTCGGCCACTTCTATGACCATCGAGGACCTACAGCTAGAATTCCCCCTCCATTGCGCCATCGTTAACGATAAAACCCCAAACATCGCGGCAAAGATCCAATCCTTCTACGATAAAGATCCTGCATCCATCCACAAAACCGATGATATGGGGTTCACACCAATTTTTGTGGCTGTTTCTTCCCAGAACCTCGCCGCCACTCGGAAACTCCTCGAGTGGGATATTCGTGCTGACTTGGAAAATTCGGTGAATGTGGAAGGTGTCACGCCTTTGGAGCGGCTCGCAGACACGATGAGATCTGTACGAGAATTCGCCGAGACGTTTGGTCTGGAATGGGAGGGATACTCAAATGACGAACTGACCATGCAACGCCTCCTGCAACAAGCCATGGGTCAAAGCGTCGATACAAATATCGTATCCAGGGAGAAATCCGAGTCTAGATGTACCTGTAATCAGGATTTGGAGTTTCAACTGGTACGAAGCATGATTGGCTTGGATGGTCGACGGGGACCTTACGACGATGATGTTTCCGATGGCGATGGGGTGGACATGGTGGACAGCGATGAAGACGAGGACAGCGATAAAGATGATGACGATGAGGCGATACTTAGCTAGGAACGAGGTTTTTCGGTAAGTTCAAGTTTTGTCTTTCCAAATATGCGAGTATCTCTAAATCACTTACTCAGGTCAGATTGTTTAGCAAGTGAAGCGAGCAACAAACAAAACAAGACTGAGCTTCTGATCTCTTAGGTTTCATCGACACTTTCTTGCTATTGCGACGTCCCACCTTGCGCAACTGTATAATAATCGTCTAGTATTTCTCATTCTTGAAATCGAAGAGTATTCGATTGATATCTTCTATCGATGTATTGTTGAATAGGGGTTTATATAATGTGGACGCAGTTGAACCACCGCCGCTTGAACGATAACAGAATTTCCTAACCACATGCACTCACCGGACCTGGGCTCTAATTTCCCCCGTATGCAAAACTTGGCTGTACGCTATTTGCTCGACCAATAGGTATAAATTTTCAGGCCCCGAAAATGCATCTGGACTCATTGATTTTTTCCCCCGCAAATTGATGTTACGTTATAGTTCGACATTCAACCTAAGCTTCGCAAGACAATCATACAACGGAAACTGAAAAGATACAACAGCAAAAATTACATTCATGTGCTACGAGATTCATCTAGTACGCGTCTTGCGCATTCGGTGGAGATCGCCGGCATAGATCTCAAATCTATGGTGATGAGGGGATATAAACAACTAGGGTCGCCTGTACCGCGTCTATATCGCGAGTGTTACAGAAGTGAGAAATCGTAACCACCGGTCTTCAAGACAGGCGGTTTTGGACCATGCGGCGCAAAGGCTCGTTGTGTGAACGCTTTGCACGCTTCGTGATACTCCGGCGGCGTGGGCGGCATGCCTTAGCAGAGGTCGCGGCAGCGCCGGAGGATGAGGTCGTGGGAGTGATAGCGGCCGTCTTACTAGTCGCAATGGGAGCCTTGGAGGTAGTGGGTGCGGCTTTGGCGGAGGTGGCATCGCGGTTGTCGCCGCTGTCATTAGAAGAAACACCGTCCCAGATCGGGGGTCCAGGAATTGTGACCTTGGCAGGGTTGAAGGAGTCGCTATACACCTACGTCAAGAAATTAGCGGCAATGTCGATGGGTTTATGAATGGTAATACATACATTCAAATTGGCGAAGGCACCATTCGGGTCATAAAGACTGGAAAGGAATGAGTAAATGTTCAACTCGAAAAAAACTCCACACACGATTTAGCTTGAGTACCGGCCGGAAGAGACGTATCACCGCCGTTAACGACGTTCAGTTGGATACAGGCGATGTCTATTGATTTCGGGTGAATTCCAAGCAAACAAGTACCAGAAAATACGTGCGTACACATCTGGGGTCCCGTGGTGGGGTTGCTGTCATGCCGTCGTTAGTTTCGATCGGAAAATATAAAAATGCTGTGTTCAAACCTGGTCTTGGGATTGTGAACAGCAGCTAATTCGTGCCTAATCATATATTGGCCACTCTTGAGCGAGGACGGGATCTTGACGGCTAAAATTTGAAGGATTAATGCTTGGAGTAGCATAGCGGATCATAGGCCTTACTCCACTTGGACCCATCCTGGACTAAAATGCGAGGTTAGTTCCAAACGGAGAAAAAACGACAAAAAAAGTACCAAGTTTGGCCATGGCCCACAGACCCTGGCCGCTCGTGGGGAAATATTGTTCTGGTTTGCCCTTCATTGTAGCCCGCAGTTCATTCGAGATGGTCTTGCTGGTATCGATTCCTGCATGTGCGAGCTTCGTCCAGCCGGCGTTAGTGGCATCAAACGTGGTACAGTCTTCGTTGCAAGATGTTATGTAATCGAATACGAATCCCATCCTTTCGCAACTTGAGTTCGGTTACAATCGAAGGTAGGAGGGAACTTACGCGTGGACCCAAGGGTTGTAAGCTGTGAGCGAGCCAGTGCCGGCCTTTCCCTTCAGCTCTGAAGTCGCACCTAAGAGGCCCTCGTGAGCAAGAACAAGAAATGGAAGGGTGGTGTGGCTGACCTTCCCAATAGATGTCGATTTCGTCGCCGGCGGTGACAGTGATAGTCTTCGGGGCCGGGGATTTCGAGGAGCCCTCGCACGACATTTGACTACATATGCCCTTGAGAACATAACCGATCGGTGAATAAAGCGACGCACGAATTGTCTGTGAATCCACCAAACAAGACATATGCGGGACTGGATGCCTTGTACATCACACGTGTTGCCGTTTTGGAGTTGTCCGAGTCTCCGGCGAAGTATATATTGGGCCCGGTGTTGGAGGTGCTACCATGCGTAACCCGGTTAACTTGACCATGTCCCGCGACGAGCGAGGTCGATGCGAGGATCGCTGCAATAACAGAGAAAGAATACATGGGAGAAATGAGGGTCGGTGAGGGAAAGAATGAAGTTGTGGCGTCTTAAGTATGCGGGTCGGAGGGGGGGGGGGGGGGAGGGGGATGAGGAAGAAAGGAAAGGACGAAATTGATGGCGAATACAAACCAACCACAATTACATACATTGTTGTGGTCCATTGTGTTGCTAGACGGTTTCTTCTTGGCATTGTCACGGTCACCGAACGGCGTAAATTCAAAAGTGGTTCCTTGGAGCCTAAAGACCGCAGATATCCCGCAGTTCGTATGGCGCACTTGGCGCAAAGTGTGCGGCAGAAACCGAATTGAGAAGGCTGTTTGGGCCAGCAATAAAATCCGCGGCTATTCCTTCGGCTAACCACAGACAGAACAGTGGCCGCGATCCACCGTCAACGGCGCTCAGCTTGTTGAACACTGAACGTTGAACCTTGAGTTTGAAATCCGTTGTCGTCCGTGCACATAGGAGACTCTGAGCCTATTTGATTTCAGAGGTGACTCGAGGGTTGCAGACGTGGAGCAGGTAAAGTTCCTAACAGAAAGATCCGATTGGGGATCCAGTTGCGAGCTCGAGGAAACCGAATTCGAAGGGAATGAGGTACCTTCGTACGGGCTTTCGTCGAGAACTTGGGGAGTTTGTTTGTTTCTGTTGTTCAAGGACTTCCGGAATCCAAAGTCTTGGCTGATGCCGTCTTCGGAAGACGCTGAGGTGTGTTCAAGACCGGCCCTTTCTCCGTTCCTGACTATAATGTATCAAGTCCACATACGCCAAGGCGGTTAGGGCCGAGTTCTCTAAAGATTACGACTCGGCTTTTCGCCTGTACATCAAGGCCGCGGAATCATTCCTCTATCTCAGCCGTTCAGTTGACCATGACAAGGAGAAAAGTAAATGGAAGACGAGTGCTGGCAAGGCACTGGAAAGGGCTGAGAAAATAAAGGCGTTTATTGACAAAGCCAAGGCTCCCTCGAGCGATCCTTCGAGACCCGAGGCTCGCCTAACCCCAGTTGGTGTCGACCATTTTTCGCCGCGTAGGTCTCGCAAGGTGCTCAGGTAAAGTGCTAATAGTAATCATTCCACCCAGAGGAGCAATCCTACGCTGTGAAAAAAGGAGGGATTATAAACGGCCGCTCGTTTCCACTTTGGGACGAAAAGTCTACGTCTAACGCCTCTTCAGATGCACTTTTTGAGTGGGTGGGCCTGTTTTTCGTGTTATAAAATATCCTCATTTGTATCGGGAGCGCAGAGACCCCGATGGTGAGATGGGTCTCTCACCCGAACAGGCTATGGTCTTGCCGCAGTGGCGTCGATCAGCTGTCCACGAAAGTGACGGAGGCACCGCAGATTCGCGGCTTCGTCCACAGGATATACTTCAGCATATCATCACGGACTGTTCTGTCTGCGCCTCAATCTCTGTGTGTCTCGAACACAGCCGAAGATTTGGCTCGGAAGTAGGTCTTGTACAATACACTCGTTTACTCATCCTCACACCGCGCAAGTTTGGCTACTTTTCTTTGCGCACCGGCCCAGAAACCGGAGCCAGCCTTGTCTCGCCGATATCAGAATCAGACCGCGTCAAAGGTAGGTACGACCTCCGACTGCTTTTCAATGGCGCATGGAGACGGGTAAGTCCCGCGCTTCTATCTCTGCACTGAGCGATTAACGCGCACGTTGGAGCAGATCGGTGCGTGTACATCGCGCTGACCGCCTCGGAGCTCATCGCCGTCCTCGGTCCTACAGTTATTGACGACAAGCTGCCCTATCATCCGACCACTGGCGCACTTGTGTGCATGTCGAGTGCCCCTATCCAAGGCCGATGCGCAATATGGCCCAGTCTTATCGAGAAGGGCGTAAGTGGGCGTGTGCATTATATCGATAGTGTCTCATTAAACCAGTATATGAAACTAATGGGCGGATATGATTTCCCTGGATCGTACGAACTCCAATCTTTTCCTTACTTTGTATGTTTTTGCTGAGGCAAAACCTAGAAACTCAAGCATCGATCTTCAGTGCGCATTTCTTCTGCAGTTCGATATGCATTGCTCATTGAATAAACAGCGTTTTGGTGGGCTGGATACCAGAACATCTCGAAATAAAGAGGTTTGTCCTTAGAAACATGCCCTAATCATAACTGAATGTCCTTCAGTCCATCCTTCGAACGCGAAATGACATGGACGCGCATCATTGATTCTTTTCATGCGGGTAAGCCTTTCGTACGCAGTCACTATAGATGCGTATTCATGATTCAGGACAATGCATGTTGACCGTCGGTACCGGGGTCAACTTAGATATCAGTTGGCGGGGTGTCAAACTCCTTCCTTCTCACAGCTACGCAGTCATCGGTAATTCATCCGGTTAACATCCGCTCTCCAGAAATTTATGTTCCCTCAGATGTCAAGGAGGACGTTAGCAGTCGAAGTTTTACGGTGCTGGATCCGTGGATTGGAGCTCCTGACGAGCCTGCCGCCAATACAGACCGAACATCTGGTTAGTTCTATTTTATTTTGTTAGGCACATAGACCAATGATGTATAACAGGGATACTAGAAATCCCGTGGACGGAGGTGTTAGAAGTCTTTGATAGTGTGTATCTTAGCTGGGACCCTCAGCTCTGGCCAAAGACTCTGCTTTTCCACGGGTACTCTTCCAATGCGGGTATAGATTTCCCCACTAACTTTGAATGGCTCAGGACCTGGAAGCAGGCGGGAGCGGGCGATCGACGCATGTTCACTTTCCTTTCATGCTGTACGACCGCGCTGATCGGTTTGGCTTAGGGTCAACCCGGCATTTGCGCCTGAAATTCGACAACACGAGTGACAATACACAGGACGAAGTCTGGCTTTTGCTGACCCGGCACGTCGCCAATACTCGGCGCATCTCCGATTTTATCTCCCTGCGCGTGCAACTCGAGGACGACCTTGCGGGAAGTGCCGATTCGGGCGATTCTCGCAAAATTGCGACAAAGGTGGGGTGCCAAACGCTTGTTCACAATGATCCAAAAACTCATGTCGCACAGGGAACGTATACGAATAGCGCCCATGTACTCGTGCGTGCGCCTGTCTTCGCGTTGTGAAATTCTATTTTGACTTGGGTTTCGTTTATGTTCATTCATAGGCGAGGACGAGACTTCCGGCCCAGGCGTCGGGCAGCCTGTCTGTGATTGCGGCCTACGATGGGCAGGCCGCGGAAGTGGGATTTACGCTCTCAGCCTACGCCCCCGCGACCGCCAAGATCGCATGGGACGAGAGCGTGCCGACGCCGCCGTTCATATCGAAGGTATTAGCATTTTAACATTGTATTTAGCGCATGCCTGATGGTGGGTGGGGACAGGTCGAGGGTACGCTCACCAGCAAGAATGCTGGTGGCAATAGCACGCACCCCACCTTCATGGTTAATCCCCAATATCACTTACGTATCCACCCCCCCAAACATGCCACCAGCCCAGCAGCGCGCAAGGCCGACGTATCACTGACCATGCAGATCGGGCGGGACGTTCCTGTCAACATCGCAGTCGCTTGGTCCCAGGGACACCGCATTTTCGAGTACGCGAATCTTCTTCGTTGTGTGTGATGTGCAGCTAACTTTTTTAGGTTGGCGCAGAAAGATCTCGCCGCCACTTCTGGGGCTTACAGTTACGGTTTAGCTAGACTCACCAAACCTCTCCAAGGCACGCAGCGTCCCTTTTATCCCAGGCACACATTAGCGCTGACCAACACCGAACAGCGGGTGATTACACCATCATATTATCGGCCTTCGAGCCCGCTCAGCTCGGCGCGTTCTCGCTCGAGGTCGAGAGCTCCCTCGCGTTCGACCTCAAGGCGATCCCGCAGGAGGGTGCCGGCATGTACGCCAAGACCGTCCGCGGCGCGTGGTACGTGACACCCGACATAACTATCACAACTCGTAACTTACCCTGCTTCCAGGACCGCGCAGAACGCGATGGGCGGCCCGAGCTTCAAGCACTACGCGCAGAACCCCGTATTCGAACTCGACGTCCAGGCGCCGACCGAGATCAAGTGCGTCTCTTCCTTCATCTCGCTTCCCCTTTTTCATCTTCTCGTTCCCGTCCGCAGAATCCGGCTCCAGCTCGTTCGCCCCAGAGCGCCCGCTGCGCTGAACTTGACACTCTTCCCGGCGCCGGCGGCGGGTACCAGCGCGCTGGGGCGGCACCTCACAACGTCAGGCGCGTACGACGACAGCGTTGCGGGCGTAGCAACGCCCCAAATCGCGCTCGGTGTGGGGAAGTACTGGGCGGTCCTGTCGACGTATGCGCCGGGCGTGCTCGGGGCGTTCCAGCTCGTCGTCTATAGCACCACGGCGCGCGTAAACGTCGCCGAGCGGGGAGCCGCCTAGCGTTCGGGGTCGGGGTCAGGCTCTAGCTTTGTTTAGGTTGCATAGCGGGGTCGGGGCCAGGGATCTGCGACGGGAAGGGCCGGGCGAGGGGTGCGCGCAATTCGGGCGCCGAGAGCATGAATTCGTTCACGCGCTTGCACGTCGTGCGCGACGGGTTCGCTGCCGGGCGGCTCGCGATGATCCACTCGAGGCGCGTGCGGATCGAGTCTTTGTTCGCTACTGTCGCATCTGTATCGTATACATCGCTGTTAGACCTAAATGTATCACAATTCCACACAAACGCAGGCACCCACCTGTCTGAGCTTCGTGATCAGTGCCAAGTACAAGGTCCCCAGTATCGTCGAAAAACATTTGCAGCACAGCGAGCGCAATGCCGACGCTCATATCTGTGCCAGTGTCACACGCAGCGCACATGCGGCGCCCTGCCTTGAGCTGCGCGCGCGCGAAGGCGGTCGCGCGGGGCAGGACGTCCTGCAAGAGCTGCAGCTGGCCCTTCTTCCCCGCCCACGCTTCGATCCGCAGAACCGCTGCACTGGCTCCGTCGGGAATCGCTGGCACGGGTGCACCCACGCCGGTGACGAGGACGTACGCCGTGTCCTGCTCCCAGTTTCCCAGGAGGTCCGCGGCCGCGCATACGAGGAGCCGACCATGTACGCGGGCGATCGGGGTCGGTGCATGTTTGCTCGCGTCCTGCACTTGCGTCTGTTCAGCGACGAGGCGCGCGGCGAGTGCTGGGAGTTCTGAGCGCTCCGCCTTTAGGAGCGCCTCGCGGTGGCGCCAGAAGAGCTCTGGCGTTAGGCCCTGCAGAGTTCAATGGATAAAAAATCGACTATTCTTCAGAAATAGACTGACCCTGCCCCAAAGTTCATGGTCATCGCCCGAGCCTTGAATATACGCGAACCCGCCCGCGCGGCGCGCAGCACCATCGGCGACCTGAGATGCCGAGACGCAGATGATTGGGATGCATGCGGGCGGCGGGACTGGATGTACGCCGGACGCAGGGGTGAGCCACACGGGACGCAGCGGGCGCGGCAGGTCTGGGAGCGCGTAGGAGGAGGCCTGGATCTATTCAGATTTTTTTTTAAACAAAAATTAGTTGTGAGGACACACCGCCAACGCGTCCGCCCACGCGTCGATACGGCGCTCGATCTGCGCGTGCTCCTGTGCGCTTACGGCGCCGGGGGGCGTGTATAGCGCCGTGTCCCAATCCTCATTATCTGGAAAACGCTGCAAGACGGCACGGTTTACGACCGCACACCAGATCGGCACAGTCTTGGCCAGCGCGTCGGGAAGGCGCTTCCCTGCGCGCGTCGAGTCCACGAGCACGATTCTACCAATGAATCGCGTTAATTAAATGAAGGCGAGAAGGTTCCAACACACACCCCTGGCCATCGTTCGATGCCGCGAGCGGTAAGAGATGCAAATTAGGCCGCCGCAGGTTGAAGCTCCAGTTCGAAAAGTGGCCGTCCGTGGACTTGAAGTACGCGGGGCAGTCGGTGGCCTAAAACGCACGGATAGCCTCAATCACCGTCCAACCCGCGTGCAAGGATGCTACGATGGCGGGGTCGGTTACCACGCGCCGCAACGCAGATTTGCTGTGGATGGCCTCAGTGCGTTTCAAATGGATTACAAGCCGCAAGGGACGCACGCAAGATTGGGATGTCGGGGTAGCGGCGTGGGCTTGGTTCACGAAAGCGACATCTTCATCGATAGAGTGCAGGCGATTGAAGAGATCCAGGGATTCTTTGCGCAGGAAGGCGAAAGCTTCGCTTTTTTCGCGCTGGGCGTCGAACATGGACAGCGTTAAGTCGAGTTTCCAGAGGTAGGATAAACCAGGTCTCTTCAAGTCGCCACAACTTGAAGAGGCTATTATAAGTCCAGTAGACGAGTCCTGAGTCTCGAGGAGGTTGTGAGGATGATGCTTTTTTGGTAGTATTTGTAGAGAAGGAAAGACTCGGATACAAAATATTTGTCAAGGCAAAGTGGGGTAGCAAACAGAAAGCCCAATACTTTTATTTAAAAAAGGTCTACGACTTTCAGTCATTTCGGATGTGCGGGACGCACAATGCAAGATGCATGTAAATTATCAGGGCGCATAATGAACATATCTGGGGCTATCTGCATACAACAACCGCATCTACTGCTTAGAGCTTGCCAATAGTGGCAGCAGAGATGGTCTGGCCGGACGCCTTTGCACGTTTGCGGAGCATTTGGGTGGACTTGTTGCCGCGGAGGCCGCCGCCCCACTGGCGGCGCTGCTCCTCGTATTTGTCCGAGCTGCAACGGTGATAAGTGAGCATCATACCTTGTAATATTTGGAAGGAAGGAAACGTGCAAATTCGCCTTGGCGGCGCTAACGATAGTCGCGAGTTCGCGCGTGTCCTCGCTCTTGACGTCCTGGAGCGCGAGCACCGCGGCGGTCTTCTTGTGGACGACTGTCCCGAGGCGCGCCTTGCCCTTGACAATGACGTACGGGACGCCCATCTTGCGGCACAGCGCGGGGAGGAACACGACGAGCTCGATCGGGTCGACGTCGTGCGCGATGACGACGAGCGACGCCTTCTTGGCCTCGATGAGCGCGACGGTGTGGTTCAGCCCGAACTTGACGTAGAGCGGCTTCTTGGTGTCCTGGGACGACTCATGTCAGTACTCTCCTACTTTTCTATTGAGCGAAGGAAGGGTACCTTAGCGGCATCCTTGTTCTCAGCGACAGCGGCGGCGGTCGCTTCGAGACGGGTCTTCTTCTCCGCCTTGGTCTCTGGGCGGTACTTGTTGAGCAGCTTGAAGAGTTGCGTGGCGGTGTTCTTGTCGAGTGTGTGGGCGAACTGGGCGATGGCGGGCGGCACCTTGAGGCGCTGGTGCAGGATCACCTTCTGGCGCTGAAGGCGAATGTACTCCGGCCATTTGACAAACCGCGTCAGGTCTGTCTG
The DNA here is from genome assembly GCA_029378395.1 of Mycena leptocephala. Lineage (NCBI taxonomy): Eukaryota > Fungi > Basidiomycota > Agaricomycetes > Agaricales > Mycenaceae > Mycena > Mycena leptocephala. The sequence continues at coordinate 45,178 of JARJLF010001379.1, forward strand.
CGGTTGGATGTCCTGGCCTGCGTGAAGATTAATCAAGTCTTATTTTATTTCAGGGCGTAACCCACCAATGCCAAAGTTCTTCGGCGTCGACTCAAACAGAGGGTTCTTCTTGGTCTTGGTGGTTTTGCTGGCGCCAAACGGCGCGGGCGCGGGCTTCTTGCCGGTTCCAGTCTTGGCCTTGGGCTGGTCATGGAGACGAGTGAGCAAGCAACCAAATGTTTATTTAGTCGACATTGCGCCTCGGAGCTCTAACGCCCGCACAGGTGTGCGAGCCCAGCATTCATGGTATTACGACCACGTCATTGCTTTGTTCTGGTCATTGCCAGGAAAAAGGCTCGGTGTCGACAACGCAAACTTCAAAAGTCTGGTTTATACCGAGGGTTCTGAATGAAAAAAGAAAGAAAGAAATTATCAAACATCTGTAAAGCTCGAGGCGAAAAACTTGCCATCCAGCTCGAATTGAATTGGAGCTTATGAACCCTGCAGAGAGAGCTTCGAGGTGATGTACATTGGAGGGTAGACTTACCATTTTGACGGCTTTCTTGAGGTTTGAAGTGAGAGGGAAGAACTCTGAGATGGAAGAGAATTTATACGGCGACGCCCGGTGCCGGCGCGGTGCCGAAGCCTGCATGTGGCAGTGCACTCGGTGGCAGTGCTTCGGTCAACTTCAAGTTAAACCACAACCATGCCTGTCCCCCAACTCTCCCCTCTGGCGATCTAACAAAATCTACATCCTCGATTTTTTGTTTCTTCAGTCGCTGGAAATATTGTGTCATCCTGGACGTGAGCTGGCCATGGACCGCGATTTGACTCCGTTCTACGCCACCAGCTTCAAGTTGAATCCGAACCAATCATCACGGAGCCACAGTTCTGACATAACGGTCCCGCCAGTGGCATACAGGTTGACTGGGCGCCGGAATCCCGAGATTTCGCTCTTGGCCCTTGCCGTTAAAGTGCTATGGAACTTGATGTTCTGCCGCAATACAACGCAAAAGGCAGTGCAACTTAATGGAGGACCTGGACCCGGGTTCCAAGCGGGCATCCCAAAATTGGTCACGTCCGAAATATGACTTATGGTGGACAAATCACTGGCAGCCCGCAACAGGCCGCGAAGTATGAGGTTTTATTGTTGAAGCGTCGGTCCATGAGAGACTAGTCAGGCCATGGATCCCGATACTGATCATAGTTCAACAGAGTTCATCTAGCAGTTGAAATCATATCTCCGATGAGACTTCCCGCCACTCCATTAATCTGTCAACGATGCTGGTTAGACAACTGTGAAATGTGCTATCCCTCCAATTCACTCCGATCAGACCTTTCTGACGTTCTCGAAGGCCAACTATAGCCTTAGAGTATTTATTAGCTGCCCGAGAAGATTGGTTCACCACCGACACCCATGGAGCCTGTCTTACCGCCATTCGATCCCAACCCCACTATTGGTCAGGACAGGACACCATTTTTACTGTTCATTCGTTGATTTAGAGTTCTCAGGTGCTCTACAAGTCGGGATCCTGGCATCCTATGCGCTTTTTGGAGTGACCACTACCCAGACCTACATTTATTATACCCGCTTCCCGGATGATTCCCGGAGACTCAAGACTCTTGTATGTATCAACCCATCTACGCAACGAAGATAATCAACTGACTCGATTCACCCAGGTTGCATTCGTATGGTAAGCTGAACTCAAAATTTTTCATCTCTATTCCGGTGCCTAAAAGAACTTCGAGGCTGTGTGAGTTGGCCCACGCGATGTGTATCGGACACACGCTCTATATGTACACAATAATCGGTTACGGTCACCCGGAGCGCTTGATCCAACGCGCACCCGCATCATTAGAGGCTGCAGTATTTTTCTCAGGCATCATCGCAGCATGCGGTATGTGTTTTCGTTTCACGGGTGAGGTTGAATTTCTTATGCGTGGCGCAGTGCAAAGCTTCTTTTCGTTCAGAATCTATGCCTTGTCGAACCAACTTTTCATCCCTTGCGTCACTTGGGCCCTATCTTTGGTGCGCTTGGTGTTAAGCACCGTGGCGTTCATCTCGGGACTGCAGATGGTCGAAATTGCCAGTTACGAGGCGCAATGGGGATGGCTCGCAATCACCCTCTGGAGTATCAGCGCTGCGAACGATTTGACGATAGCTGCGACGTTGGTATATATTCTTGCTCGCCGGCGGAAAAACATACACCAGAGGTAGTCCCATTTTCCGATTTGCCTTGGCAATATTCACGCGTTGCCCAGGACGGCGGCCCTTGTTGATAAACTCATTGCGTGGACCATTGGTGGGTGTAGACAAAATAGTCTTTCATCCTTATTTTCTTACACACAAACAGAGACGGGGGCGGTGACAAGGTGAGTTTCACCGTTAGCCCGCTGTGCATTGTTGATTTTTTGCTTGCCAGTGCATGTGGGATCATCACTTTGACTTGCGTCTGTGATCTCTCTCTGCGCATTCAACCATTCCAACTAACCTTGAATTTTTTCCCTCAGTACGTTACAATGACCCACAACTGTATGTACTCCCATTCATACGACGCAAAGCAACAAACTAACCGGCTATTCGCAGTTATCTGGATCGCACTGCTCGTCATCACTGCTCGACGTACGCCATCATCTCCTGTAATATATAGCATGCTCAAAAACTAACCAACTCCCCAAGTGTTCGCGAATTCCCTTTTAGCGAGGTCACGTTACTAGTGTCTCGACGACGAGCTTTGAGCTGACGCGGAGCGCAGTCTTAATTCCAGGGCCATTCTTCGTGCTCTGAATGATGGTTCCAAACAATATTCGACGCCGGCTGTGAGTTGGATTTATTATGAGGTTCTGGGTGCTAAAGAGCAAACAGCAGATAAATTTGTCGACGATCAAGTTCAATAATTCGGGCCCGGAGTCGACGAAAACTACTGAAATCGTTTGAGACTCTCACACGTAGGTTCCCCGAGGAGTTGAATAGATCGTGAACATCAATATAAACTCTTGACAGACTCTGGGAGGAAATTTTTCCTGGTACCAAGGATTGCCGGGCCATAGTCGTCGCTCCACGCCGGTAATTGGTTTGTATCCGAGGACATGACGAGTCAAGTCGCAGTTGTTGCCAAGATCTCAAGTTATATCGATTTCTTTTTTACAAAGTGAACAGCATAATAATAACATGTAGAGGTCTTTCGAACGAGGAGATAATCTTAACCGTGTTATCGCGGCTTATATAGAAATAGGACTACCGGTACCAGAATTTATCAGGATAATTAGATTCACGGCCTGGATTGCCTCCAGTAAGACATTCAAAAGACCGTAGAAAAAAAAGACAACTAAAAACAGGAGAAGGTTATGCCCATTGCCTAACCGTTACTCATCTAGATCGCACTGCTTGTCATTGCAGCCCGACGTAGGCCATCGTTCTCCCAAACGTAAATGGAAATCTAATGAAAGTAAAAGTTTATACGGCGACGCCCGGTGCCGGCGCGGTGCCGAAGCCTGCATGTGGCAGTGCACTCGGTGGCAGTGCATCGGTCAACTTCAAGTTAAACCACAACTATGCCTGTCCCCCAACTCTCCCGTCTGGCGATCTAACAAATCTACATCCTCGATTTTTTGTTTCTTCAGTCGCCTGGAAATATTGTGTCATCCTGTACGTGAGCTGGCCATGGACCGCGATTTGACTCCGTTCTATGCCACCAGCTTCAAGTTGAATCCGAACCAATCATGTTAAAGTGCTATGGAACTTGATGGTTTTGCCGCAATACAACGCAAAAGGCAGTGCAACTTACTGGAGGACCTGGACCCGGGTTCCAAGCGGGCATCCCAAATTGGTCACGTCCGAAATATGACTTATGGTGGACAAATCACTGGCAGGCCGCAACAGGCCGCGAAGTTTTATTGTTGAAGCGTCGGTCCATAAGAGACTAGTCAGGCCATGGATCCTGATACTGATCATAGTTCAACAGAGTTCATCTAGCAGTTGAAATCATATCTCCAACGAGACTTCCCGCCACACCATTAATCTGTCAACGATGCTGGTCAGACAACTGCGAAATGTGCTATCCCTCCAATTCACTCCGATCAGACCTTTCTGACGTTCTCGGAGGCCAACTATAGCTTTAGAGTATTTATTAGCTGTCCGAGAAGATTGGTTCACCACCGACACCCATGGAGCCTGTCTTACCACCATTCGATCCCAACCCCACTATTGGTCAGGACAGGATACCATTTTTACTGTTCATTCGTTGATTTAGGCTTCTCAGGTGCTCTACAAGTCGGGATCCTGGCATCCTATGCGCTTTTTGGAGTGACCACTACCCAGACCTACATTTATTATACCCACTTCCCGGATGATTCCCGGAGACTCAAGACTCTTGTATGTATCAACCCATCTACACAACGAAGATAATCAACTGACTCGATTCACCCAGGTTGCATTCGTATGGTAAGCTGAACTCAAAATTTTCATCTCTATTCCGGTGCCTAAAAGAACTTCGAGGCTGTGTGAGTTGGCCAACGCGATGTGTATCGGACACACGCTCTATATGTACACGATAACCGGTTACGGTCACCCGGAGCGCCTGATCCAACGCGCACCCGCATCATTAGAGGCTGCAATATTTCTCTCAGGCATCATCGCAGCATGCGGTATGTGTTTTCGTTTCACGGGTGAGACTGAATTTCTTATGCGCGGCGCAGTGCAAAGCTTCTTTTCGTTCAGAATCTATGCCTTGTCGAACCAACTTTTAATTCCTTGCGTCATTTGGGCCCTATCTTTGGTGGTCTTGGTGTTAAACACCGTGGCGTTCATCTCGGGACTGCAGATGGTCGAAGTTGCCAGTTACGAGGCGCAATGGGGATGGCTCGTCATCACCCTCTGGAGTATCAACACTGCGAACGAGTTGGCGATAGCTGCGACGTTGGTATATATTCTTGCTCGCCGGCGGAAAAACATACACCAGAGGTAGTCCCATTTTCCGATTTGCCTTGGCAATATTCACGCGTTGCCCAGGACGGCGGCCCTTGTTGATAAACTCATTGCGTGGACCATTGGTGGGTGTAGACAAAATAGTCTTTCAGTCTTATTTTCTTACACACAAACAGAGACGGGGGCGGTGGCAAGGTGATTTTCACCGTTAGCCCGTTATGCATTGTTGAGTTTTTGCTTGCCAGTGCATGTGGGATCCCCACTTTGACTTGCGTCTGTGATCTCTCTCTGCGCATTCGACCATTCCAACTAACCTTGAATTTTTTCCGTCAGTATATTACAATGACCCACAACTGTATGTACTCCCATTCATACGACGCAAAGCAGCAAACTAACCGGCTATTCGCAGTTATCTGGGTCGCACTGCTCGTCAGCGGTGCTCGACGTACGCCATCATCTCCTGTAATATATAGTATACTCAAAAACTAACCAACTCCCCAAGTGTTCGCGAAGTCCCTTTTAGCGAGGTCACGTTACTAATGTCTCGACGAGCTTTAAGCTGACGCGGAGCACAGTCTTAATTCCAGGGTCACTCTTCGCGCTCTGAATGATGGTTCCAAAAAATATTCGACGCCGGCTGTGAGTTGGATTTATTATGAGGTTCTGGGTGCTGAAGAGCAAACAGCAGATAAATTTGTCGACGATAAAGTTCAATAATTCGGGCCCGGAGACGACGAAAACTACTGAAATCGTTTGAGACTCTCACACGTAGGTTCCCCGAGGAGTTGAATAGATCGTGAACACCAATATAAACTCTTGACAGACTCTGGGAGGAAATTTTTCCTGGTACCAAGGATTGCGGGGTCATAGTCGTCGCTCCACGCCGGTAATTGGTTTGTATCCGAGGACATGACTATTCAAATCGCAGTTGTTGCCAAGATCTCAAGTTATATCGATTTCTTTTTACAAAGTGAGCAGCATAATAATACATGTAGAGGTCTTTCGAACGAGGAGATAATCTTAACCGTGTTATCGCGGCTTATATAAAAATAGGACTACCGATACCAGACTTTGTCAGGATAATTAGATTCACAGCCTGGATTGCCTCCAGCAAGACATTCAAAAGACCTTAGAGAAAAAAAAGACAACTAAAATCAGGAGAAGGTTATGCCCATTGCCTAACCGTTACTCATCTAGATCGCACTGCTTGTCATTGCAGCCCGACGTAGGCCATCGTTCTCCCATAACGTAAATGGAAATCTAACGTCCTCCTTGCAAGTCTTCCCGGGTTCCCTTGTAGCGGGGTCAGGTTACTGATATCCTGGCGCCGAGCTTTGAGCTGAAGTGTATTGCAGTCTAGTTGGTATGAGTTGAGCTCTGAGTGATTGAAGAGTGAAAGTGCGGAGCGGTAGCGGGGTAGGACGTCGCTCTGAGAAACTTTCACCAACCTTGTCTCAAGATTACCGTCTCGCGACGGAATGCGGCAATAGTCATGATGATTAGTTTACTTTATCAACATATTTTGTGTCTGTTTCACCTCATTCCTTCGAAGGGTTGAATATCCGGGAACAGCCGGGAGAATTCCCACGGTTGTAGTTACGGTTGAGTCCCTTGACTGGATTTTTAAACCCTTTCTGAGTAGGATAAGAGTAAAGAATTTTAATTCAGTTGGGTGGGATATGATTAACCTCGAACTTGCAATTTTGACACCTATGTAGCATTTGGTTGACATGTTCCTTGAGGCGTCCAATCTTCTTCTCGAGGTCACCACGCTTTATCCAAACCTTGATTTGAGGGGAAACCATTCAACCCTGGGCGATGCACGGGGGGTATCGCACTGCGCGCAGACAGGACATATGACATATCCCTGAACAGATTCCATAAGAATAATTTGCCCGCACGGCGAAAAGACTCACGCCTTCAAGCTCCCTAGGGCGTCCAATAATGCAAGTGCTTGGAAGGTATCCTCGTGCATCTGAGTAAGGTTTGAGAGGTCCGCAAGGGTCCGAAGAACGTCGTGTGTGAGATCACGGATCCGTCGTCGATTCTCGCCGACCTTAGTTGACTAAGTCGACGCCAGCCATTGAGAACAGATTTCGTAACTTACCTTTTCTATCGAACGCTTGATGCTCTGTCCCAAATCAATAAGATCCTGGATGAAAGTGAAGACTGATCAGTGTTGTCGCGATAGTTATTGGGTCTGACATATTGAAACAGAGAGACCTTTCGAATGAGCGTTGAGGATGAAAATCAAATAGATTCGGTCTTGTGTGCGCACGCTGGCAAGCCTCTCACGACCGGCATGTTCCCAGCAGATGTTGATCTTGCGTTTACAACGCTCTTTATTATTGATAGAATTAGCTCTGATGGCTTGTCGGAATCGTCTGCCATAGTGACTCTATCAGGAAATTTACAGCTGTGCGTTGCAACTTGCAATCGATTCCGCGCGTGCCGAGTTGTCGAAGCCTGACACATCGAGGAGAAGGAGGATAAGGGTGCTGATCTTGAGAGATACGATCTTCAAGTTGAGGTTCACCGTTCAACTTTAGTTGTCCTCTTCGTTGTCTCGCCCATCACGAAAAATCCTGGAGAATTACGTGACGGTTGTCACCCCGCGTAACTGGCGCAATCGATACGCAACCTGTGAAATCGATTGTAAGCTGGGATAATCGATCACGAAGGGCCCGCCTATTTTGCAATCCCCAAACAATCGGGTTGGCATCGGGTTGTCCTTGGGTTGTCCTCAGGTTATAAGACAGGGAAATCTCCTCATAACCCGGTGGATACGAGTCATGCTAACTGCCCCAAAGAGGCTCTGCTGCCCACAGATAGTCAATGAAAGTGGACGTTCAATTAATCTACGTTGGCTACATGGTAGTGACGGGTCCAGGGCTACACCGGGGGAAACTTCTCTGCCTACCACCAACCGCCTGCGCTGCGGCTCTTGCAATACTACTCAACAACCCGCCCACTGCGTGAAATGTTGGCAGTGCTTCACAGAATATTGTTCTGATGAATCTTGTAAGCAACTTGAGAGGACTGTTGTAAAATAAGACCACACACCGCACCCATTGAACGCCAAAACTCGGGTGCCCAGACTAGGGCCGCGACCTTGATTGTCTTGTAAGCAAAAGAATAAAAAGAATAAAAATAAATGGCGCACCTAGGCCCACCATTTGGGTCTGGAAAGAGGCATGGGAGAGGTGGAGTAGATGGATGGACGGTCTTCAAAGCATTTGCATTTGAGGCAACTTGAAGGTTTGAGGAGATCCAGACCCGGCGCATAGCGGGGAGAGCTAAGAGATAACCGGATAAATTGAGTATTGATTGTCACTTGAGGTTGAGGGACTCGGAGGTTTTGTTGAGGGATGAGCACTTTATCATCTTAAGGACGACGCCTTGGAAACTAATGCTTGAGGAACAAGGCCACAGGCGGTGGGACTACGACACAGAACAAGATTATTGAGTAGATTGGGGCAGCTTGAGGGCATTGAGAGGAGCAAAGAGCCGGAAAGAAGAGGGGGAATGAGGAGGAATGGTGGTCAAGAGGAAAGGTCGTTGTGCGATATCAACTTGCATCAGCATCAATCACTTCCGATTGGTCCATCAGTTGCCATCAATCCGTCAACAGTCCGTACAACAGTGCACGCGTGAACGGTGAACTTGATTCGTGAAGGTGTCTCCGTATATGGTATACTGTACGCTACAAGTCCTGAGCGTTGATGCTGAGTCGGTACTTATCGAGGTTGAGTTGGCGTTCAGCACGGAGTCTCAAAAATATTATCTTCAGACTATGTATTCGGGTTCCAAGTTTAATGTTATAGGGTATCGCTCGGCCAGAGGTTATGCAGAGGATGCTAAGTTAGAGGATGGGGGTGCGAGGAGTGAGAGGAGAAGAATTGATGAACAAATTTTGCCTAAATCAGCCTAAGGTCGACTGAAAATGTGCCTGAGACGCCCTCAAGGAGGTGCTTGGGATACGATCGGGATACAGCGGGAAGATTATATGCAGAATCGATGCTCCTCAGTTATACACGGTGGGGTTGCAACCTGATTGCATCTGGTTGTGCCGGGTACAACATTTCGGCTTGATTGCAAGCCCGGCAATCGATCGCAATTTCCCAAGGATTTTCGTGATGCCGAGTTTCGAACAAGTCTCGAAAGTAGCCATGATGCGCAGAGCCTGCGTTTGCCGGAGGAGAGTGAATAGAATCAGAATGAACTCATGCAGAAATTCGACACAAATTAGTTGTGGACCTGTTGGGTCAGAGCAAATTGTCGGGCCCCGTTCAGCTGCGGGTTGGACTCGATGTGAATGAATTGATTTAAATTAGTAACAAGCAAGTTACGACATGCCGCGGCAAAGTTAGTTGATCTCTGATTGATCCGCCTTGTTTTCCGCGGACGCACGCCTCACACCACACGGTACACCCAAGGTACACCTCACCAAAGTTGAGGCTGCATTCAATATTAATACTGTTCATGCTGCAGTCTTGAAGAATCTGTTTTCGAATGTTCATCAACGCCGGCATGCTCGTTGAGGGTCTGAATCTAACGAGCGTCGTATCGTATGTTGAACTTCGATCTACTTCAACTGTCCCAACTGATCTAAATAGGCTCAGGCTGTACATCATCTGATTTATTAATTTTATTGGTTCCTGCAGTAGACAAAGTACTGGATCCGCTACCAGTTTACTGAATAGTTGGAGCGAAATTGGCGGACTTCAAGACCGAGAGCGCCAGGATCCCATTGGTGGCGTCCATAAGTATATATGGCTGTCCCAATGTCTCGGTTAAACCTCAGATAAGTGCAAGATTCCTGTCATTCGCTATCAATATAATCCCCCAATAATCCCCTCCAAATTTCCTCTCAGCGGGAACCCCTCCGAGGCCTGGACTCAAATGTCACCTTACTATGGCCCCGTTGAAGGTCAAGCCACAATCCAGTATGAACGCAACTTCGTGGGTGTCCCGACTCTGTGTTTCATTTTCTTTCAGGGAGTAAATCATCACTTGTAGATGGCAGGCGACGTCGTGGTAGGGACCGGGTATGGAATCCAGCTGGTGCTGTACATCACCTGCGCGCGCTTTCTCTGGACGCGGAGAGAGCACAGTCGGCAACGCATATGTCTGCTGGCCTATATGACCCTTATGCTTCTCTTTTTTTTTTTTTTTTTTTTTTTTTTTTTTTTGCATCCATTGTTATTTGCCCCTTACCACGTACGGTACGTTAGGCATACTTCTACACTATTTACTATGTACTGTTCTAGTATATTTTATACGTCTCTGAATAAGTAAGTTTCTGCGGAATAGTGCCTGACTCGCCAACATTAGGCGAAGCCAGGTGAGCGCGCCGGTATGGAGCGCATTATGAAGAAGGCTGTAAAGGTCGAGTGAGTAGGGTAGGTGACCTCCAGCGTAAGGTAAAGATATAGGCGCCCCGTTAGGGTGGGCTCTGATAAAGTAGAGTAAGTGAGGTAAAAAAAAAGTAGAGGTGTACGTAGAAGGGAACTAGGAGACGGGCTGCGCATGGAAGTTTTCGGTCAGTCTTGGGCGTCGTGCGGAGGAGTTGTGGGGCTATGGTGTTCGGGGTGGAAGGGTCGGGGTCTAGGGGTGCTAAGTGTCGAAAGGAGCTGCGGAGCGTGGAACACCTCCTTCCGGGTATTTGAAGTTGTTAAGGAAGTGGAGGGTTTCGTTGGGGCCAAGTTTGCGCGACTCGGGTGGAGGAGGCAGATTTCCGTGAACAGCGTGAAAGCGTCCGGTTCGTCCGAGTAGCGGAAAAGGTGCGGGGCAAGCTTGGGGGAGCCGAGCAGCTTGGTAAGGATCCGCGTCTGCGGGCCCCCCGCATTGACCAACTCGCGCCGGGCATCCGATGGGCGGGGCAATGAATGAGGAAGTGCTCTACCGTTTCATCGGCAAGGCAGCAGCACGGGCAGATGGGTGAGTCTGCTTTATTTATTTTGTGCAGGTGTCGCGCAAGGGGGACGTGGCCAGTTCGCAGTTGGAGTAGGAGTACCGCTAGACTGCGTGGTAGACGGCTCGCTTGCTCGATGTAAGAACCCTTGGTTATTCTGGGGTCGTACTGCATTGTGCGCGCATATCGCGGTGACTTTTCCCAATCGCGTGCTACGGCGGCTTTGAGCTCTGCATTGAAAGATTGGTGGGCAGCGGATCGGCTCCGGGGGAGTGTACCCCGGAGGGATGGTGGGATCTCGTCTGGGCTCGACGAGTCCGAGTGCTGTGCCGCTCTCTTGGCCTCTTCGTCAGCTCGTTCGTTGCCGCAATGCCAATATGGCCAGGAGCCCAACGGATCGTAATCTCCGCTTCCGGGTGGAGCCTAGCCAGGGCGCGCGCATATTTGTGCCAGATGTCCCAGATCCAGTGGGAGGGCGTCGAGGCGATCGCTCTCGTAGCTCGAATGGCTGCTTGGCTGTCGACAACAATGGTCACCGGACCCCGTAACTCCTGTTGCTCCCCTAGTAAGACCATGGTGAGAACACCTCCGATGCCTTCACCCTCGAAGACGGTATGATCCTCCGCAGAGCCTAGACATAACCGAAGTGATCCCAGCTCGACGCTGTACTCATAGAGCACAGCGGAGGCGCCGATTCGCCCGTCTATCCCAGACCCGTCAGTATATACTTTGTAGCGAGCCAAATCACCGTATTCTGCTAATCCTGCTGCTTTTTCGAGCTCGGTATCTTTACCGCCATACTCGATTCCCATGTTGCCGGTACTCGCACCACGCATATCTTCTCCATCTTCGTCGGTTCTAAGCCAAAATCGTATCTAAGGTCGCGCAGGGGCGATGGGTGTGATCGATGTCGTCCCTGGGCCTCGTCCTGGACGGCGTCGGAAAGCGGATGGCTGCGAGGAAGCGTTGATAGGCGTAGAGCCGCCCCAAAGCGCACTTTCTCCACTAGGCGAGTCACAGGGAGAAGGTTGGCGTAAACGTCTAAGACCTCTGTTGGGGTTGAGCTGAGTGCGCCAGTAATGGCGAGGGCCGCGCGTCGCTGGATGGTGCGTAATTTTTTGATTACTGCGCGCTCCCTCTGCTTTGTTCGTCCCCACTGGTGTGCCAGAGGGGACAAGAAAATGTCAGCTCCGTATAGCATACGTGGTACGCAGACCCCGAGATAAAGGCGCCGCATGTAGCTCGCACCAATCCCTCGTGAAGCGCGTGCTACGCGTGCAGTCTGGTTGAGCCAGGCTTGTCCGCTGGCTAAAGCGGCAGCCTCCTGTTGATGCCATCTCAACTCGCGGTCAATGTGAACTCCTAGCAATTTCACAGAATCCGACACTTTATAACATGCGTACCGAGTTTGAGTCACTTCGTGGCTCCGGTATGGTCTTGCGCAGCATGAAGGCATGCCGAACCGGCGGCGCGACATGTCCACCATCTGGTACTTGGGTAAGCTAAACTTGGTGTTATGATCTTTGCCCCAATCATCCACCCCCTTGGGTCGCGCCATGACAGCGCGCACCATCTGATGCGTGCGGCGGAAGGTTTTTGCCACAGTGATGAGGGTGTTGTCGTCTACGAAAACAACTCCATCCTCGTCGTTCGCTGGCCGTGGAATGTCTGCTAGGTCGCTGTTGTATATGCAGTATGCAAATCCCGACATGGGATCCCCCTGGTCAAGACCACCAATGATCTGGAAAGCTTCAGACGTGAAGTCCCCAACGAGAGGCGTCCCATGCGATTGGCAAAGCGGCGTCGCATCCACTCCGTGTGCTGCACCGGACTCCTCGCATGCGCATGTCGTGAATGAGGCGGTTCAGATCGACGCTCGGGAATGCACCCTTTACGTCCATGCACAGCACGGTGGCTACTTTACCTTTGGCCCAAGCGTCCTTCACCATTTCACTACTTTGTGCAGTGCATCTGTGGTGGATCTACCGGGTCGGGCACCGTACTGATTTCTGGGAAGGACTCCGCCATTTCCGCCTCCGTTACACACTGCAAGTTTTGCAGGCATACCAGAGGCGGGGTAAACCCTTCGTGAGTGCAATTGGTCGATGCGCCCCGGGTTCAGCGTAATTGCTTTTCCCTGGTTTGCGCAATACGAGAATGCGGAGCTCGGCCCACCCCTCGGATAGTGGCTAAGCTCGTCGAGCGATCGATATATGGGGCCTAAAAAGGGTACCAGTAGATTAGTGCACTCTTTGAATACGCAGTTGGGGGTAGTTCCTGGAAACGTAGCCTTGTACGGCTTCATTCGGTCTATTGCGCGCCGTATGAGGACGTCAGTGACCGGTTTCCATTCCCAGGCTGGTGGTGGGTAGGTTGGCTCTGTTGGCACTGATGAGACTCCATGGGTGGAGGAAGAATCGGTCTTAAACCACTGCGACTTGTCTTCGTTTGTCACTGCAGTGTCCGTGACTCGCTTGGTGCTAGGGTGGCGGCGTTCTAGTGTCGGGATGCGAGCCGCGCTGTCATGATTTGGCATTTCTTGGCCTCTTTCGTTCGCGCAATTCGCACCGCTCATTGCGGCTCAAACACATCCCCGGGTTATTAGAACCCCGGGTTTCAGATCAAAACAACCAATGATCGAGGATATTCGGAGCGACACTGTTGCCTGGTCGTTCCTCAACCTCCTATCAAACTACACATCATCGCCAGGGTTATTCTTAACCCCTAGGACTCGAAACGACTTGTCCTCACGACCCCTCTCCGTGGACAGGTGTCTATCCCCTGGCCTACTCCTATGTGTCCAACTGACACTAGTCCCTGGACTCCTCAGTGTCAGGAGCACTGAACCCTATACTCGATCATGATCGCTCTGGCTCCTCACTTGAACTTCTATCGATCATATTGCAACCATGATCATCTTTTGCCCACGATCGTATTTCAACCCCGATCGTATTTCAAACACGATCGCATTTCAACCCAATCGTATTTCAACCACGATCGCATTTCAACCACACCCCTTGCAACTGACATCTCGATCCTTTGATGATCAGTGGAGAATGCATATTCATATGATCGGACCCCTTTGTATTCACAGTATATAAGTAGCAGTAGAATCTCCCTGTACGGTAGATTCTATCTCGTCTATTCTCCGGCCTTACCTTGGCCTTGACTTGACTTGTGTGTGACTTAAGCTGGTCTTGCTTCTGTCTGTCTCGTCGCCTTGGGTCCTGTCTTCTCACAGTTGCGGTCGTTGACAGACCCCTGGCCCTATACTCAACTCTCTCCATCTATCCCTGGTTGCCGCAGCCTTCGGGCCCAAGCGGTTCGTTGTCAGAAACTGCTTTCACCAACTTGCATCCACATGTCGAGACACTTGCCTCCATGTGGATTAGCAAGGCAGACTCTGGCCGGTTACCCGGCGGAGGTCTGCATGGTCATAGAGCAGTGTACCCACAACCAACTGCCAACATGGAACACTGCTAGTGGACTAGAGTTGTGTGTGTCCGAGTACACTACATCAGTATCGGACACTCGTTGCCTACGGATTCTTGCTGCAAGCAACAGAACAGCAACCTGGAATAACCCGGTTAGACCAGGTTATTGCTGCATCAACTGCACACCATTCCCATGGTCCGGGTTCTGGTTCAACTTGCACGGGTTCTTGGCAGATGGTCACTCGCTATTCAATGCAGTGACATCTTTCCCCTCAACACCCGCGCTGGGACTGTAGCCACGTCGGGCTACGTCACGGTCAGGCTGACCTAAAGTGCCGTCGCTGACACGCGCCCCCGTCTGACGGTTCTGCTGATAGGAACTTATGAGCGTCCCACACGTTCAAATCCGTGATTCGCGAGAGCCACTCGTCCCAGTGCAAAGCTTTCGCCGCCTTCACCGCTTTGACGTATGCCGCCTCCGCGTCGTGCGCCTCGGTGTGTACCGGATGGTCTGGGGCGAAGCGTTGTGAGTGTGCGCACCGTTCCAACTTCACCCAATCTTTTTTCAGCTTCTGCAAGTCCTCCGAGAACCACCGTTTCATATACGGTGAGGGCTTGGATAGTTTTACCGTTTCACTAATTGTTTGTTGAATGGCCTCCTCAAGTTGTTGGATGGCCCGCTCGACGTCCGCGATCGTGTCATGCGTTGACGGCCTGTCGATCTTCTCGAGTAGGGCATTAAATGCTTACGGAAGTCCCCCAGACTGTCTTGCGCCACATGGGTCGTGGTTTGTGTGGCGTCGCTGGCACTGCAATGTCTATGACTTGGATGATGGGCATGTGGTCCGTTTTTGCCGGCCGAAGTTCTGGCGCCGTGTCGCAACTGATATATAACGCTAGGAGGGACGGTGAGCAGAAAACATTGTCAACCCGTGTGAAGTTGCCTGTGGCGAAAGAGCGCAGTGTTGGGATTCCCGCTGGCAGGGGCATCTTCATTGCATAGCGTGCAAGCATGTCAAGGAGGGGCTGTGTGAGGTTAAGGTTGCGGAGAGTAAAGAGATGATGATTCCGTAGTTCGTCCCATAACGGGTGGTGGCGGTTGAAATCTCCCGCCCAGATATAGCGTAGGGGAAGCGCGGAGCACTGGGCTTCCGCGCAGCGGGGCTGCTCAAGAATGCCTGCATACTGTTCAGTGCCTCGTTGTGGTTGCAATCGTTGTAAATGTTGATTATGCGGATTGTGCCGAAGACGCCTGTTAGTTCCACTGCTGTAACATCTGGTGAGCCGATTGGCACAGGTTTCCACATGGAGGACGGCAAGTGCGCGTTCATTAGGATTGCTGATCGCGTAGCCTTTTGGTCCGAGGAGTGTGTCGGCGGATATACAGATACCCAAGCGCGCCCAGCGCGCGAAACACCTCTAAAGTCAATGTGGGGTTCCTGTAGAAGAGCTATGTCGTAGTAATTTCGGCCTAGTGAATGTAGAAAATCGATCTGCGCGTCAAGCGACTTGTTGAGGTTCTGGCCCCATATCCGTAACTGTCGTTCATTGCGGGGATTCGTTGGGTTGTCAGGCATTGGCGCCGGCCACCGTTTCCGGGGATTGGGTATTTCTAGATGCCAATGCTGCAGGTAAGCCATCGTCTCCCTCTTCTTCTAGGACCGGGAGTAAACTCCCACTTGGTCCTGCGGCTGTCGGGCGCCGGGCTGCTGGTACGTCGCCTTGGGTGATCCTTACGTCGTCATCCCATGAAGTGTGGTCCTCGTATTGTTGCCAGTTCGCCAATGTCTTGTTGGCCACCGCCTTATACTTTTCCCTTGCCGTCACGTAGGCTGGGTCTTTCTCTACCTCAGGATCTACCCCCACCATTCTCTCTGCTCGGTCGGGGTGCATGTATACTCCAGCCGCCTTACCAGCCATCTCTACTAGTGTTCGTTGTTGCGGGCCCGTGCTTCGTGTCCAATCCGGTCCGTTCGGCTGCGTCATCTGTGCCCGCTCGGTAGCTGCCCTGCGTGAGTCAGGACCCACTCCCTGCTTCCCTGTTTTGCGTGTCTGCTCTGCTCGCCGCCACTCTGGTGCAGAACGTGCCGGAAGTGCT
Source organism: Mycena leptocephala (assembly GCA_029378395.1). Taxonomy (NCBI): domain Eukaryota; kingdom Fungi; phylum Basidiomycota; class Agaricomycetes; order Agaricales; family Mycenaceae; genus Mycena; species Mycena leptocephala. Next base: position 61,530 of record JARJLF010001379.1, read on the forward strand.
TGTGCCCGTTCATCGTGTGTCACCCAGGTCCCAGGGTCCTCTTCAACTAAAAAGTAAGGGTACTTAGCTTCGGGGTTGCGCTCCAGCGCAAATTGGAGCTTGTCTTGGAATACAGGGCACGAGCGGTCCGCTGCCCTATGACCCTCGTGTGGGCGTTTAGCTATCTTGCAATTTGCGCAGGCGCGTTGATCGTCGGTGGCTGCACAATCGGCGGTGCGGTGGACTCCGCTGCACCTCGCGCAAACGTCGCAGATTGATTTGCATGTTGCTGCGACGTGATTGAGACCGACTCCTTGGCATTTCATGCAACGAATCGGCTCCGTGAGTTGCTTGCGGCCATATACCTTCCTGCCCTCCACGTAGGCACCCTCTCGAATAAAAATGTTTGCCGCTGTATCGTCGCTGAAGCCGAAGATGGCATGGGCTACCTTTTGGCCTGCGTTGCGACGCTGTGCCGGTTTGATCCACCGCGCGCTGGCGAGCGCGCCGCGTGGAAAGTTGTTGTTGTCTTCGATCGTGCGGAGAGCGCCATCCAGTTCCGGGTCAAAAGAAACCGGGATGTATTGGACAATTACGTTTGCAAGGCGCTCTTTATATGCGGTCGTACCCCCCATAGCTTCTAGAAAGGCATTGATGTTGGCCTTAAGCCAGGTCGCCGCGGCGCTGGTATTCAAGTGCAGTAGCACCGATCCACTGCGCTGGCGCTCTGCTCCTACGAACGTTGCTCCCGGAGGTGGAGAAGGTACCCCCGTTTGCGCCATCAACACTGCGGCCATTTGGGCCTTCTCCACTATCTCCTTGTCCGAAAGACCTACCAGCCACTGCTCTGTCTGTGCCGCTCCTTCGATGAGGATCTGCCGTTTGCGTGCCGCCGCTTTCGCGAGGGCAGCAACCTGGTCTGGTCGACTCGGACGCGCTGCCGCCGCCGTGTATGATGCCATCGGCACTGCAGAGGGTGTCGGTCGGGGTACCTCGGTGTTCTCGTCGTTCTCCGATGGTCCCGGGTGTGTTTCCTTCGCGATTCTCTTCAAATCATCCTCGAGTCGCGTTGTTACTGTTCCGACGTCCGTCGCGAGTTCTCCGGCAGCTAGTGTCAGTTGGGCCATGACGGCCTCAATCTTATCTATAACGGTCTCTCCCTCCTCTTCCTCTCGTTCTCGGGCCTCTCGCGCGGCCTCGAGGAGGACTACGGCACGGTTTACGTCTGTTGCTACGTCCTCCAAAACATGGTCTATCCGCTTGTTTTCCAATGCTATGTGTACTGCGCGCAGAGCGTCAGCAGCAACAGCCGCATTCGTTGGTAGAGACGCCGCGATGCGGAGGACAACGTGGGAGAGGGCCGAGAAAGAGGGCCCCGCACTGGTGTCCTCTAAATAACCTTTCGCGACGAGGTCCGCTCGAACATCGTGTATTGTCCACTTGCCCCAGTTGGACCCGCTAGTGCTCAGAGCGAGGAGTTCAGCTTTCGATTTCCCACCGTAGATTTTTGCCGCGTCCGGTGCTGAGCGTGTCGTGCGGGCGCGGGTGCTCTGGGTGTTTTTCGGTGTCTGTGATGGGCCACCTTGCCCTATGCTCTTCGTGGGGGTCGCAGATGACCTATTACTAGTAGTAGACATGGTATTTAAAGGTATAGAGAGAAGCTAAGGACCACTACGTGCTGGATGCCCCACCCTCGAGGAAATTTTCGAGGTGTCGATCCGTAGCACGTGGTGGTTTGTTGCCAAGAAGTCCCCCCTTATGCTTCTCATCGAGTCCCTCTTTGTCGCGGTGCAGGCGCGCACTGTCCAGATGATATATATCGACAACCGAAACTACCCTCGTAAGCAAGGGCTTCAGCTTATTTATTTTCAGTATCGACCTAGCACTGGCTTTAGTGGGACCGTGGCAGTTTTTCTTGGACACACAAACAGCTGCTGTAAATGTTGTCTTTTACGCCACACTCTTTCTCTTGACCTTTCTCTCTGACCTCCTTGTGGTGAGTAAAAAGTGCATCCTGGTGAGACAACATTTTTGAATTCTCTGCAGTTATGGCGTTGTTGGGTCATATGGTGTGCGTCTGGTCACACCAAGCTTGCCTGGGGTACAATTGCGTTTCCAAGCATTCTTCTGCTGGCCTCCTTCGGTATTTGTCTGCATTTTCTTTTTTGGCTCCCACCCAGCTTACCGCACAAGTGATGGGTACCTTATGGACACTCCAATCATCTCAGCCCACTCTCTCCATGTACAGCGCCTTGCCCGTGGCATATGGGACAACCTACTACGCCATCTCCCTGAGCACCAACGTCATCTTAACCCTCCTCATCATTAGCCGTCTCCTGTATTATCGGCACAGCCTCCTCAAAAACTTCGGTGCGGCGCTCGGGACGCACTACATTTCCCTTATCACCGTGGTCGTGGAGTCCGCCGCCGTCTACAGCGTCTTCGCCGCGCTATTCCTCGTCACGTACGCTCTCAACGACCCCACGAGCCAGATCTGGCTCGGGGTTGCGTCTGCCTCCCAAGTGCGCCGCTTTACGTCCACTCTTTATGATCCTGACAATAAATGAATTAACCGAACCGCAGCAAATTGCAAATTTCCTCATTATATACCGCCTCGCCGATGGCAGTGCGTGGAAGATTGACACGCTGGCAGCTACCGCTGCTTTGCGTTTCCAGAGTGGTACAAACGATGTATGCATCTCAGCACATGTTGCCAGCTCCCACCTCACGGCACCGCCCGCTGCGTTGGATGGGTCGTCAGATCCCGAGTCGAAGGAGGTTGTGTAATTTCGGGAACGCAAGGACTCGGGTAAATTTATTGCTATTGAATTATTGTAACCAAACATACTCCACCTCTGGGCCTCCTCTCTCGCAATCTCAGTCCCGACTCACACTTTTCTCGGTAAGACTTACATCGGTGAACCATCTGCGAATGCGCTTGCCCTATCGGGAAATGCCGTCGCACAGCCACCCATGTTGAGTTCAATAGTTAGGTACCTTATGTGATCCATGGGGGCTTAAACCCCGGTCAATTCTCACACAGTGGCTGCCGAAAACATACAAAAGCCGGGCTATTTTCGTGGCTTTCCGCCCCAGAGTCCGGGTTCTCCACATCCATAATTCACTTCTTGCCGTTCAGAACGTGAGCAGCAGGCGGGACCGATTACCAGTGGGAGGCGTCATTCCTTCAGGGTTGGGGGAGGGAGGTGGAGACTTTGATCTAATTGAGTTGTTTATTCATACAGATTTTGCGACAAATTAATCGCAACACTTTCCGCCGACATTTAACTCACGTTTGCAGCACACATGCAGAGTAGAATATCCCGCCATAGAGAGAAGCGAACACTGCACAAAGTCAAGAGGCAGGCTATTACTGCTGGTCTCTGACATTGACCCAAGCAACAGCCGCAACATATTCAAAATGCCTCGGCTGAGCGCTGAAAGCCGATGCGAGTGCGGAAAACCCACCCCCGACGTTATATCACCGTATCTCGCGGATGACGCCATGCTCGCGCACAAAGTTCGGGCACTGGCACTGCTGGATGCACCTGAGATGACATATAAGCAAGGTTGAAGAGGCACAACCGACCGCGCGCACCGGGCTGTATAAAGTGCCTAGGTTAGCCCAAGTAAATGAAGGCAGTGTACGGTATCCGACACGTCAGGAGCCTATCCTTCACCCCGAGCCTCAGGCCTCGCCCTTGCAACGTCGTTGCATGACAGCACTGCGGCGCCAAAAGTCGTCACCCCGATGGACACGCATCAGGAGCAAATGACTCAGAGCGGGAAGGAGTGAAAAGTAGCTCGTCGTTTGATAAATTTAGATTCAAGTCGAATATCGATCAGCTGATCCTTAAGTCCTGAGACCGTTCGACTCACCAAAAACCATGGCCGCCAACACCAGTCCCACAGTCGTACAAACGACCCTCTCGTGCCCGAGATTGTTGACTTGATCTCCACCACGTTCGCCCGGATCCCGATAACTGGAATTACAGTGACCTCGCCCTATGCGGCCGTGTCAACAAGCTCTGGTATCGAGAATCATGTCCCATCTCTGGCGAGTCACCCCGAGCTGGAATGTAGTCTCCCGAGCCTCTTCCGTCCCATCGAGCCCGAGCGCCGTCAGTTCTACGCCAACCTCATCGAGCGCGCTTCCTGGTGCTGGCCGGCATCAGTACCGCCGCCGAAGACGACGGAGCGCTCCGCGGTATTGCGTTCCCCAAACTGGGGAGCTCAAGATCATGGTGCCAAATCCTGGGTATCGGGATCCGCCGTATGTACCTCGGATTGGAAGCCACCGGGTAGTGGAACTGGTAGTCGATCCACACTACGAGGCATGCTACCCGGAGTTCTTTGGTGTTTCTGAGAAAGACTGGGAGGACATCTTGGAGCAAATACCTGTAAGCTTTCACCCGTTCCTTGAGAGATGGAAATTTCTAATGAACGTGCGTGTGTGATGCAGATTGTGTTCCCCGACCTGGAGAGGTTTGAATTCGAGGACTGCGCTCTGGTGGAACAGCGGGTCCTCGAGCGCTTCGCTGAACGGCTTCCTCGTCTCGAGAAGTTGGATTACTCACAGGTGCGCAGCGATTTGGGGCAGTATGACTGTCCTTACACTTTAAAATGGTAAGCAGGCCACGATACATATTTTTGACATCGTAGCTTACCAGCTGTCTAAGGAAACCCACTGTCATGAGTCAAGTCCAGAGCAGTAATAACTGGTTGAATGGTTGAAAATTAATCTGTTCCAGTGTTGATAAAAACAATTTGGGATAAAACCATACCTGTTATATGCGAATGTAAGGGGTTCGATGGCAGGTTGAACCCAAGTAGAATGGGTTCACGACTCAAGCTATAGGTCTGCATGAACTAAACATGCCCTCGTTGGCCGAGTAGCATTTGAGATAGACATCCTGGCTCGTCGCCGAGCACCAGAATATTCTGGCCCGAGGACAACCGCTGGTTCCTAGTAATGTACATCTTTATACCTAACTGAGTCCTCATCCAGAGGTTGTACGATATTCGAATCATTTCGCCTCTGAATTACCGTCAGTTCCTCTGCAGTGTGAGACAAGAGGCACGTACTCAAAATTCATTTCCGCGCCGACGTCCTTGTCCTGCGGAGCCAGAGCCACGTCCTTCGCGTGTGCGGACACCTCCGTGCCCACCACCGCCGCGCTAAGGCAAACATAAGAACAGAACGAAAATCATAACAGAAAACTTACACGAGAATGGGACGTAGAGTTGGAATTCAACCCTAACATGTTCTGCATCCACAGATCCGCCCGGGGTGCTTGTTCAACACGCGTCTTCGGCCGGTTAGCGTCGTAGCGACCATTTGGACATACGAAGTCGACTCACTGGTACCATCCCATTGATAGCATACAGCGCCCAGAGTCGTCCCCTGGGCCCTGACGGGTACGCATCAAGAGCACAATAAGCAGGCAGTTCAGTAAGACGGATGCCACTGCTGCACATGCGACAATGTACTTGACCAAAACTGAGTTTGGGGCCGTCGCTGTCTTGACCTCCTGTTAGTAGCGGGGAATGGAATCGCCTGGTAGTACTGGTGCGAGGAATACGGCGGGGGGGATGGCTGTGGCACTTTCGACTCGAAAATTTCGTGGGGAGAGGGCGAGGCTGCCTGAAGCCCATTCAAAATAGCATTGGGATTGTCGAGGATCATGGTTAAGGGCCGACTGCGGATATGATGAGCATTGTCAAGCTTGTTTGGGACAGCCAATGTCGCCAAATATCGCGCTCCGTGAGATCCAAACAAAGCCAAGCGCGACTTGACTCTCACCATGAAAATCACCGAAACGGTAACGACAATTGTATCCCTTCTTGGGGGCCCACAATTCAATGCCGATGACATCGATTGGGCGTTGGATCTCCCCGCTGGACAAAGGCTCCTTGAATGGCTGGTTTCGCAGGTCGACGAATTATCGGCAGACGATGGCATGAATGGGTCTGATGCTCTCAGAGCGGCACTGCAGGCGATATCTTTGGAGGAAGACGAGGTTCAGATGTCTGTTCTTCATTATCTCAGAGGAATCTGGTCTGATGAGGTTAGGTTGCGCCATGCCACTCGCAAAGCCGCCACGCGGAGCGTCGCACTGCAACCGGTGAATTAAGAGCGTTCCGTCTGGGTACATCCGCCTTGGCGACTCCGGTATTCAGCATATACCATACCCAATTATTCTACGTCTGATGCGGCTGAAGGGCAAAAGAGGAATACCTTGTCGCTGAAGCAACACGTCTGGAAGCGGAGACAGAATCTCTGAAGTCGCGACTTCAGCAGACCAAGTATGTGCAGCTCATGCATTTTTTCTTGCTCATTTGTCTCCAGGACAGCTTCCCAGAGCCTGACACAGCAATAAGGTTTCTAGCATCTGAGATCGACAAGACAGATGGCGATATCCTGGCGGCAGAAGATCGGCTCTCCGAGCTCTCTCTCCAGGCAATTTTTTTTCAAGTTCGACAGAAAATTACCTTCGCTGAAGTTTTCCAGGCCGATGCACGATCCTTGGGTCTGTGAACGGCAGTCTCAGACTCGATGGGTGCGACTTCGCACAAGGTACTGAAACCATTGTTCGGCCCTTAAGTACATATAAACATTTTCTGTGCAGACGAATCTTCGCTCTCACCATATCCTCCGTCCGTACCGTAGTTACGGACTGCTTCCAGTCGCAAATGCGCGCTATTGATGCCGCCGCACGCCGTCTCCCCACGCCAACGGAAATACAAGCTGAATGTGGACGTCTTGAAGCCATGCTGAATGCGGACCTATCCCTAACCATGAGATCGCACGTCTCTGCCAGGCGTTAGAGGACCCAGTCACCGGGAAAGACGTCTTGGCCACAGTGCTCGCGGAAAACCGTGAACCCCAAACACACCTCCCGCCATCGACGCCGCGGCCGAGCTGGAGGCCGCATGGGCGCGGGACCAGGAAGGCCTTCTTGATGCACGTGGTGCGCTCCTGGACGAGGTACGCCCCACCGGCATCATAGAAATAAGCGAATCACCTAGTTGGATTGTCTTTGTAGGCGATCACAGCGTTCTCCGACATCGTTCTCCCGCCGCTCACGGTGCTGTCTGAGAACATCACTTCACAAAATGCACACACGAGCGAGGCGCAGGCCCTCGTCGGCGCAGTGCGGGGAGAAATCCGGGACATCCTCGAGGATGTGCGTGCTGCGCAAGACGCGCAGCAAGCGCAGATCATTCCGAGCGCGGAGGAAAGCAAGGATGCCGAGTTGCAGGCCGGTCTGACGAGCCTGCTGAAACAGCTGAAAGGTAGGAGTTCTAAGATATCGCCAATAGTCTGTCGCTTACCTCGCCATAGATCTGCGGCCGCGAGACGCACCGCCTTTAGTGCTTCTCAGCCAGGAGGACATCCTCGGCGAGCTGCATGGCGTGTACGAGCGGGAGGAGGCCGCACGGCGCCAGGAAGAAGAGTGGATCGCTAATCTGCTGCCGGCTCTGCGCAATCTGTGGGTGCTCCTTCCCTCAGCCTGATATGCCCTGGATGTCTTTCACAGGGAAGCAATCCACGCACCTCTGCCGGACGCTGCGTACGCGCACTCGCCCATGAATACCTCTGCGCCTTTCGCCACCCCTCCCGATGTCCAAACGGTATACGCCGATGCGAAGAGGAAGGCGGATGATCTGGGGGAGGCGATCAACAACCTTCAAGACGTATGTTTAAGAATAATTTCCCATTGATCAATATTTTAACCGCGATAAAGGATGTAAAAACACTCACGAACGAGCGCGCGAAGCGAAGAATGGAGCACTTCGTTACCAAGTGGGCCAAGTAGTCACATCCTGCTGTACCAATAGACCAGGTTTCCTATCTCAATAACCATTTGGCCGGCGAGGGCGTGGTGATTCGAAGTTGGCAGACTGGCAACGCATTCTCGTTCTAGGTTAACTCATTCCTCATCTTCTTCGTCTTCTCTGGATGTCCTTCAACTTCTCTCTCGACCCTCGCATTGGCACGCAATGCCCTCTAATACTAGTCGCTCTACTGGTCGTTCGCCTTGGTTCAGCCATTAATATATTTGCCATCAAATATTTGGACATGCATTCACAGTTTTTGATACTTAAATTATTTCCTTGCTACTGTTCAGACTTGGCTCAAAACAGCAGGTTGCCTTCGATGTGGTAGTTACGATCCCAAAATATATGTGTACCGCGACCTGCTTACCATTTTAAAGTGTAAGGACAGTCATACTGCCCCAAATCGCTGCGCACCTGGAGTATCCAATTCTGGAGACGAGGAAGCCGTTCAGCGAAGCGCTCGAGGACGCTGTTCCACCAGAGCGCAGTCCTCGAATTAAACCTCTCCAGGCGGGAACACAATCTGCATCAAAGCAGTTCATTAGAATTTCCATCTCACGCGTGATAGCTTACGCATTTGCTCCAAGATGTCCTCCCAGTCTTTCTCAGAAACACCAAAGAACTCCGGTAGCACCTCGTAGGCGGATCGACCTCAGTTCGATACCCGGTGGTTCCAATCCGAGGCACATACAGCGGATCCTGATACCCAGATTCGGCACCCGATCTGAGCTCCGTCAATTAGAAACGGATGTCGCGGAGCGCTCGTCGTCTTCGGCGGCGGTACTAATGCCCGCCAGCACCAGGGAAGCGCGCTCGATGAGGCTGGCGTAAACTGACGGCGCTCGGGCTCGATGGGACGGAAGAGGCTCGGGAGACTACAGTTCCAGCTCGGGGTGACTCGCCAGAGATGGGCATTGATTCTCGATACCAGAGCTTGTTGACGAGGCCGCATGGGGCGAGGTCACTGTAATTCCAGTTGTCGGGTCCGGGCGAACGTGGTGGAGGATCAAGTCAACAATCTCGGGCAGCGAGAGGGTCGTTTGTACGACTGTGGGACTGATGTTGGCCATGGTTTTTGGTTTTTGGTGACTGGCGGGCTTGAGGTACTTAGTAACTTTTATGTAGTTCGAGAATTGCGATGGCCAAATATGGGCAAGCACCTTCCTATTTTGTACCGTCATGTTCTCTCCTTTTGAACTTCCATCCGGCATCCTGCTACTCGTCACAGATCAGCTTTCTTCTCCCGCAGATTTTGTACTCCATCGCAGTCTTATTGACCACCTCAAGGGCGCGAAATCTGATAGTCCCAAAAAAGCTATCGTGCTCTCTGTTTCTGAGGATCTTGCCCGATGGAAGGCCATTGCCACGAAATCTGTAGGTACTTCAGGGTGGAAGCTGCATCCTCGGTTTGACGCGTCCAGAATTTGCATCTCGACCAAAAATCGTCGTCTGGCGCCCTGATCTTCGTCGACGTCCTCGAACGCGTCCGTCCTCCGGATACTGAGTCTTCCGCGGCTGTCTTGCGCCCGATACTAGATGCCGTCGTGTCTGCGCTGGGATCAAACGATGGGTCCGACAATCTAGTCATCGTAGATGATCTGGCCACGCTCGACTGGCTCGGGTTCTCCGTCCTGGACATCACCCGCTTCTGCCGCGCCCTTGCAGCCGCGTGTCGCAAGGTCTGTCTTTTACTCTCTTTTTGAAACTTCCGTCAACTGAAATGCACCTCACCTCAGACGAACGCGACACTGCTCATCCGGCAGCACGTCCTCACGCCGTCCACTGCGGAGCCGGTGTTGGACGACCTGTTCCGGGCGCTGCACCAGATGTGCACATACCACATGGAGGTGCTGCCGCTCGCGAGCGGTCGTAGTGGCGCCGTGAGCGGGCAGGCGAGTCACAACGCCGCTAACATATCCGTATGTGCTAAAAGCAGTTTAGGTGGCGCTACATGCGGGCCCTGGGACGCCACGGGGTGGCGTCAAGTTGCTCAATCGGAGCTCGGCGCTGCAGTACAAACTTACAGACGGGGGAGCGGTGTTTTTCGAGCGGGGGACGGGAGCGGGTGTTCTATAGGTGGCGGTACCATTGAGTGAAGGGAGAACGAGTGGCTAGTGAATGAGGTACATAGGCAAGAAATCCAATATGTAGTTATAAATACAGTTTCAAATGAAACAAAAAATCACACAGTATGTCGAGCCTCTTCTTTGAGCTCCGACTCCGGATCCGACGACTCACTGCCAGCGGACGCCGCCGGTGCGGCGATGTGGAAACTGGTGATATTCGTCGATATGGGTCTGTGGTTCGTCCCATCCTTGAAATGGATGGGCGCGGTCTTGGTCGACAGCGTGTCCTGCTGCCAGGCGCTCCTTCTGCCAACCGGTAGATGATGAGGAGGTTCGCAATTTGCTGCAAGGATCACAGGCATATGAGTGTGGCAAGCGGGAGTAGCGGGGGGAAAAGAGACGCACCTGGCAGGCGGACGCGACGCCGAGCCAAATTTGATTTGTCGGATTATTGACTGCGTACGTGATGAGGAAGAGGATGGCGAAGATGCTGTAGAGTGCGGCGGACTCGACGATGACTGTGGCGAGGGAGATGTAATGGTTCGCGAGGTCGGCAGGGAGGCTCTGAAGGAGGGTGCGCCGGTAGGCGACGAGGCGGCCAATAATTAGCAGCGTGAGGATAATGTTGGCGCTCAGGGAGATGGCGTAATACGAGGTCCCGTATGCCAAGGGCAGCTTGCTGTACATAGAAAGGTGAGGCTGAGATGACTCGAGCGTCCAGAGGGTGCCCATTACTGATATGGATAAGGACATTAGAGGACGGATGAGACGATAAATAATAGACACTCACCGAAGGAAGCCACCAGGATAATAATGGGGAACGTAACGACACCCCAGGCAAGCTTGGTACTGCCTGACGCAGACCATATCACCCAACACCGCCATAGCTGGAGGACATTTAAGAAAGCGTTGTGTGATCAGGAGCCACTTTCACCCACCACGAGGAGATCGGAGAGGAAAGTGAGAAGAAAGAGTGTAGCGAAGAAAATGACGTTGACAGCGGCTGTTTGTGTGTCCAAGAAAAACTGCCATGGTCCCACTAAAGCCAGTGCTAAGTCGATACTGAAAAATAATAGCTTGAAGCCTTGCTTACGAGGGTAATTTCGGTTGTCGATATATATCATTTGGACAGTGCGCGCCTGCACCGCGACAAAGAGGGACTCGATGAGAAGCATGGCGGTCATGTAGGACAGGAGGAGCATGGGCTGCAGACCATGCCTCCTCCGCTTCCAGAGAAAGATCGCGCAGTTGGTCCACAGCACCAACTGAATGCCATAGCCTGTCCCAACCACAACATCGCCTGCTATCTGTGGTTCATATTCTTTTTTAAAAAAAGGAGTCAAGTATCCATCACAACACCCACAAAGTTCCGCTCATATTCGATCGTCGATTTGTCCTCGTTAGGGCCATAGTACGGAGACATTTTGTGTCGTGGACTGTCTGTCCTTGTCAACCTCTGGCAGGGGGAATGTGTCGAAGCCTAATAACCATTCAGGGGAGATTTTAAGTAAACGCGGCGGGCTCCGGTATCCCCAATAGTATGACAGGAACGACTTTTTTTGACCGAAACTTGTTGGAAATTGGCATTTGAAGTGACTGATCGTGGTGCTATGTTTGATCAAGCGCGCGCTGTCGACGTGTCGTTGTGAGGTAGACGACCCCACGCGTCTCCTGGTTCTGTTGCATTTGTTACTTTTCGAGGACAAAAAAAGAGGAGAGATTCTCGAGCACGAAATCGCTGAGCAAGGCCTGAAAAAATTGTGCGGACCTCGAGGTCCCGACACCGGTTGCTTGAGTGATATTAATCTCCGTCTGTCAATGGCCATTTTCTGAGCGGCCCACTGGCAATCTCCGAGTCTGCCATGTACAGTCGCCTTAAGCTTGGCCCTTGACTCTTGAGTTATTCTTGAGTTATGGTAAGTATAGAGTGTTGCGGTGTACGGCACTGCTTGTCACCAGAAATCAACATTTATCTGGGTATCCGTTTGGATGGGGACACAGGCACAGAGTTGAAATCTGGTTGAAATGATTGTTTGAGAAGGCTGTGCATTGTTTGTCTGTATTTCTTCCGGAGACTTATAGCTTCCATATCCTTGTTCACCGCCACCGTCGAAATTTTCAAGTCCAACCTGAGGGGCGGCTTACTGGGGCGCACAATTTGTGTTTTATGGGAAACCTTCAACTTAGTGACGATACAACATCCTGGACTTCCGGAACACAAGTATTTGTTGTTGAAAATGCACCTATATCGGACGATGGGGGTTCTTCACCAACCGTAACCGCTTGCGCAATGCTCCTGGACGCTCCAATTGTTCCTCTACTGCCCAGACCGCTACGCACACCACCAGCAGGCCCTAGTCCTCCAGTCTTCTATGTTGCAGACGCTGGAATCAAAGGAGCCGGCATGTTTGCCGCCCGCGATACACCTGCTGGAGGTCTTATACTTGTCGACCGGCCCATCGCAGTTGTACCGTCTGACACGAATTCTTCCTGGAAAAGAAACGCATTCGACGCACTTCTTCCCCGCATCTCGCAGATTTCTCGTGATAGACTCTTGGCTTTGGCCAACTGCAAGCCTCTGTCCGAGCATCCTGTCATCGAAGGCATCGCCTTGACGAACGCGTTCCAGATAGAGCTGCCCGTTCCACCCATGGCAGATCGGCAGGAGTACGGTGGAATATTTCCTTACATCAGCCGCGCAAACCACAGGTTCAGTATCCCTCTGCGTACCCGTCCGCGTTGCCATTGACCCGCGTCCGTCGGCAGCTGCGGCCTCAACAGTGCGGTCAAGTGGGACCTCGCCTCCTTCTCCTGCTCCATGTACGCGCTTCGCGACGTTCACGCGGGCGAAGAGATCCACAACCAGTACATCGACGTGCTCGCCCCGCGTGACGAGCGTCGCGCACAGCTTGCGCGCTACGGCTTCGAGTGCATGTGCGTGCACTGCGACCTCCCCGACGCATCTGCGGTTGCACGGAGCGACGCCGCGCGCGCTGAGCTGCGCGACTGGCGCCAGCTGCACCCGCGTTTCCTTCCGTGGTCAACGGACATGTGCCGCGCAGACGACACCATCATTGTCTCCAATCTCCGTGCGCTGGCACTTATCGATCAGGAGGGGCTCTACGGGATGCAGATACCGTTCATGGAGGAGATTGCGCTGAGCTACGCGGTCCTAGGCGACGAGCCACAATTCCGAGAGTGGGCACAGAAGGTGGTCGATCTTTGTGCGGGGCAGGATCCCGAGAGGGCGGCCAAGTTTTCAGGGTGGATGGCGGATCCGCACACGTACAAACAGTGGGGGTGGAGGGCGAAACAAAGGCTCAGTTTGTATGCTCTTTCTCCAATTGTCCAGATCTGACTCCGTGATTAGTTCTAGATAAACAAAAGGATCCTGTCGACATAGATATTTCCATTCCTTGGTAGATGTAGAATTTCTGTATCTAGACGCGACTCATGGCGTCCCTTTCGCTGCCAGGGATCGCTCAAAAAATCCATAATCGATCGACTCTGGATTGCTGTTGTCAAAGATTGCGACCAGCTCCTGGGAACTCAATCCCATCCGTGCGGCAAGCGTAGCGAAACCCGGCGAATCGTTCCCCTCGACCGCGCGGATATAATTCATCGTGTCCACCGTAAACCTGAGCACCTCCGAGTGGTCTTTGTCCCGCTGTGCCAGCCGCAGTGCCGAAATCCCCAAAATGGACGCGCCCTCGACCAGACCCTCCTCCTCTGCCCAGCGGATCAACTCCTTCACACGCACGAGCGACGCGCTCTTGGGGAATCTCTCGCCCTTCTTCATGCTCGCGAAATACGCCCCGATGGCCTCTCGCCGTGTATCGCTCGCCACGGCCAGCATCGGAGGCAAACAGCACGTCTTGCACTGACACACAAACCCATACTTCTTGCTCAGGCTCTCCCGGCGCACAGCCCCTGGCACCGTCAGGTCGGTGTATCCAATCGTGATCTCTTCTCCGGCGGCGATCCCGCGCACGGCGAACAGCCGCCCCGCGAAACTTTCCCCGCAGAACGAGTAGTGCGCGTTTGGCGCGCAGGCGTGGTTCGCGCGGCAGAGGTGCGGGAAGAGCGCGATGAACGGCTCGCGGGTGTGCGGGACTTTCGCCGCGAGCGCGTTGGTAAGGATGATCCCGCGGACGCGGCCCACATTGGGGGTCTCGGGCTGCGCGTTGCGGAGGGACACGATGGACGCCTGCGCGGCGGGGGAGAGGCCCGCGAGCGCGGCGTTGTAGAATGCGTGCTTTTGGTCGGCGGAGACGGAGAGGGAGGAGTGTGAGTACGAGACATAGACGGGACGCTCGCGCATGATGAGCTCGCCGCGTGCGATGGGGCGCTGCGCGAACATACCCACACCCTTCGCGCCGCAGTCGCGGATGACGAACGGCGGGTTGGCTGGAGGGGGGCAGGGCTCTTTCAACACCTGCCATTTGGATATAGTTTGCACGGCTTCCAAAGAATCGAGAAAGACCATGTTCGCATTTTTGGATGGGAGATAAAGAAAGTGTGACGGGCAGGGAGACCTGTAGTCCGCAACGACAATGTATGGGTCCTCTGAATAAAGGCGGCAGACATGGGAGAATTGGAATTCGATTTTTGTATGGGCAACTTCCCGCTGTCGCATATGCATAGATTTGTCAGATGAGTTTGGGCAGCGGTACAGCTGTGGTCGGTGGTGTTTTTATTCGGAGTTTGAGCTATCCAAAGGTAATTCCTTGAACGGTAGTAGCGCAAAGGCCAGCCTACCTGAAGATTTTGCTCTCGCGACGCGACCGGTGCTTTGCTTCAGAAACCCGCGCTTCATCCCTTATAAGACACGGAATGGGTTCCGGGAGGATTGAGAAATTGGAGTCTTTCCGTCTTTTGATATCCCGAAAATCCGTCCCACGCTCTGATCAGCATGTTGAGCTTAATTTCAAGGGTCGCAATTGAAGCCCTGACAAGGGTCATTGCAGGGGTTCAAATCCATTTGGGAATTTGTTGAATCTAATCTCATTCTACACCCTTCGCTGGACCTTAGAGCTACAACCCCACTCGCAATAGGAGTATCTAGAATTACATTAGTTATTTCTCGTCCTTCGTCTGTTCCTTGTATACCAGCGCAACACAAAAACATCGAAAACTAACCTCTACGCATACGGAATATAATGCAGCACGCGATGCACGGTCACCACAATGACGAACCCGCGATGGTCGTCGAACGCGAGCGCGCAGATGCCCCGCGTGTCGAGACGGAGGTCGCCTTCACCCGTGCCCGCCGGTATCTGCAGTTCGTGCATTGACACGGACGCACGCACAGGGTCGTACCGCGCCATGACCAGCTTCGGCGCTGGCCTCCGCTCGAGCGCTAAGAGCGCCGCCTCTTCGTCCAACTCCCCTCCGAACCCGTCAGCAGGCGGCGGAGCGTCGGGGTCCGGAGGCGGGTCGACGACGAGCACGACCGCGAGCCCCGAGTTCGCGATGACAAGCAACTCCCACGCGTTGCCAGGCTGGTTCGTCAGTGAGCCAGGGATTGTGACCGTCTGCGCAGGGAGCATCAGCTTTCCCTCCGCCCTCTCGTACTCCTCGTCTGACTTGAAGGCTGTCCGTGCCGGGCGCACGGGGCGCGGCCAGAACGTGATCTCGAGTGAGTGTGGGATTTGTCGGCCGTCAGGGGCAGTGCGCATGATGTTCGCGACGGAGATGGTATTGCGCCCGTGATTCGGCTCCGTCGAGAGGACGCAGTAATCAACACGCGTTAGGGGTGGGGGCTGCGGCAGAGAGGTGGAGTCGGAGTCGGAGGGGTCCGGCGGGCGAGGGATGCGCGCGACGTGGCTGCGCTGGATGCTGTAATCGGTCTCCGGTGACGGCTCGGCGTACGCGAGGAGGCGCGGGGGCACGCATACACGAACGCGTCCTTGGATTGGAGGACGATGAAGTACACCGTGTCTCCAATGACGGTGGAGCCCAGGACGTGCGAGCGCGGCTTGGGAAGGTGTGAGCGACATTGCGGAAGGCGACAGACGGGAACTCACTCGATCGGTGACGATAATTGTCGAGAGTTTAGGGTTGAGCAGGTTGAAAGACTGGACTTCGATGCTTCCACCGCGCGGCGCGCGCGCAAGACCAACGACGGGAGAGTGTATCCGGCATGGCTACCAGCTCGTCCGCCGGTCATGAATATCCCGTAATATATGTACCCTGGATCTAAATCGCGCTTGAACACGACGCTCGTGGCCACAGCGGGGTGGATTGTCGCCCGCAACACAACTATAGTATGCACGCCGCTCACCACACCGTCAACCAGTGCCGCAACCGTGAAGCTCGTTCGCTCTTCCAGTGGAGAAGACATATCGACAATGCGGCCGACGAACATGGGCTGGCTCGATTCTCCTGTCTTCACATCCGCGCATATTATCGTCTCCGCGGCCAGGGAGTACAGTACAATCGCGTCAGTGCCAGGCAAGCAGTACAAGATGTTATTGTGCACGCCGCAGGGAAAGGTCTTACGGGGCCGGTGATCTGCGGCAAGGGATCGCTCCAATTCCGCGTCAGTCGCACGGTGTGCAAGGCAAGCTGTTTGAGATTATCCGTACTGCGGGCAGCCAAGTCATCCATAGTTGCGCAAGGAATGGGCTGCGTGATCTTTGCAGTGCGCAGGGGTTCGAGCCAGAAGCTATGCTCTTGCGAAAGTGTGTAGAAGGAGTTGTTGACCTGCAGCACAGTGAGATGCCTCCTTTAACATGTCTGGTGAACTGGTACCATCGATAGCGATACAGTATCCCTTAGACTCAAAGAGGCGACTATCTGGAGAAGGATATCCACTGGAAGTACATCGAAGGAAAGCATGATGAAGGTAAAAGGCAAGATGTGAGCGGCCAAATAAGCACGATGTTATCCCAATTAGACTTTCTCGGTCTCGCTCAAGCAGACGCGCCTGGTAAAATTACAATCAACTACTTTACAAATAATTTCTTCGCTCTCAAGGGACGGGCAGCTCCGACGCGCCCCGTCTCCTCCTGATACATCCGATACGCCTCGCGGAGGTGGTCAGGCGACAATGGTCCCGACTCTCCCCGTCGTGCTTGGACCGCACGCGCTGTAGCACAAGCGTCAGCGTCAAGAGTTAGCTGTAAAGACACGCACCTTTTTCGACGATTTCCCCGACAAAGACTTTGGAGAATCCCGCCACGATCTGCGCGACTGGGAGCGACACTTGCATGTTGAGCGTCTGCTGAATAACCTACGCGGCGTTGATTGCAATCTACAAGAAAAAATGCAGGCCTCACCTTTCTAACAGCTTGTTTGGGCAGTGCATGCCGCCGATAGGCCTCGAAGCGTTCGTACTGCAGTGGGGTGAAATTGTCCATCAATACTCTGGACAGAGTTTAGCACCAGAGAGCAATACGGAGTAAAACCTCACTTGAGATTGTCTTTTGACTGACTCTGCCATGAGAGTTGGGCAGAGTAATCGTCGTCCGCCATCGCCGGCAACAGCTCGTCGTCCCCCTCGCCATCCTCATCTACGACCGCACCCGGCACACGCGCGGACGGTGGCGGGGCACCCGCAGGAACTATAGGAGCTCCACTCAGACTGATGAGGCCCGAGGTATTTGGTGTGGAGTACGAAGTTGTGTACGCAGGAGGCGTGTAGACGAAATTCGATGCAGCCGTCGGAAAGGGACTCGCGGTGGACGTAGACGAATACGACTGCTGCCCCATGCTCGATGACGCCATTGGATACGCGTAGCTGGTGCCAGCTGCGGGTTTGGGTGTGGAAATTCCGCTTTGCGGCAACACACTGGTTGACGAGGTAGCAAAAGTGGATGCTGAACTGCTAGAGAAAGTAGATGTATTGCCAGTCGCAGAAATCGAAGCGTAAGTGCTGGGTAGAACCTGGGGACTTCCTGGCCCAGGAGAATTATGTACGCTCGACGGTCCGCCTCCACGCCTTGCTCCTGTGCCTGCCACTGCACCACCACGACCTCGAGGGGAAGGAGCGCTCATGGACGGACTATAAGGATTTGGGCTCTGAGCTGGGCTATAATAGCTAGAACCACCCGTATTGGCCATAACGATGAGAGCAGCAGGAGTCAAGAATATGGAACCGGTCTGTCAAAGAGGGAAGGTAGCTGACGCTTACCTAACAAGATGACACGTGATGGCGTCCTTTTCCGGCAAACCGAACTTTCTCGCTTCGACCTTCACTCTTGCAGAAGATTGGGCTTGGATTGGGCTCTTCGGAGACCTATTATCGTGTTCTCTGCTTCTTCCTGCGGTCTTTACTTGGCTCCTCTCCCTGGGACTCCACAGTCAGCGTTTGTGTGCCACTGACTCCAAAGCAAAAAGACGACGTGTCTTGTTTGCTTCTAGGACCCACTTCGCGCAATATACGTGTGTGAACTAGAGTAAGAAATATGTTTCAATCTGGCCGCCATCGTGTTCCACTGCCCGCGTACTTCGCGCTGACTTTGCTTTTCCAGAAACGTATTGTCAACATGGTTGCGCTCCTTGGTATGGTCGGATGGGCATTCATCCCCCACCAAGCTACAAAGCAGGCTCTTAAAATCCTGCATTATGTGATGTACACGTACCTCCACATCCCGGCACCACCAGCTGGGACCTTCGAGTATCAGCGGCATTATCGCTACACATTCGCGGTCGTCGTCCTGGGCTATCTCATATACACCATGATCCAAGGTTCCAACTCCATGCTGCCAAATTACTATGAAATTCTTGGCGTCTCACCTACCGCCGATGAGAACGCTCTCAAACTCGCTTTCCGACAATTTGCCAAAAAATATCACCCGGATAGAGTGGGGCCGCAAGGGCAGACGCTTTTCATTGCCGTCAGAGACGCGTTCGAGGCCTTGAAGAACCCGACCGTTAGATTCGCTTATGATAGGTCAGCATCCGCACATAACGGCCGTTTCTCTCTAACAGAAATCTTTGCAGATTTGGTCCCGACGTACTGGGATGGTCTCATTGTTCAACAACAGGAGAATACCTCCGCCATGGTCTCACACAATCGATCGGTTACCACGTCGTTACAGGCGTAGTTCTCGTCTTTTGGACCGCAATCGGAGAAACTAGCCCCGTCGCCTTTGTTAGTCCCCTTCGGAGCTGTTCCCTCAATCTCTAACCTTCGTCCTCACAGTGGCGCTATCTCCTCTATTTCTCCCTCCTTGCCTCCGAACTGTCCCTCCTTCTCTCTCCATCACCATCGCTGTCACCTTCCGGCCTGCTTTTAGGGAACCCAGCTGACAGCCCAACCCACCGCACCATTCTGCATATGATTTTCCCCCGGCGCGTCGCGTATCAGCACATCCTATTCCTGCACCAGCTGTTCCTGTTCATGAGCATCGCCCTCAGCCGCGTCGCCCCGCAGTTCTTCCCCGACGCGACCAAGATCACGGAGGCCATGACGCACCGACTCCTCCAGCTCGTCTCTGCGGCTGATCGAGAAAGTACGCGTGATCTTTTATCTCACCCACCAAGATACTAATTGCAATTCCTTCCCAGCATCACAGCTCCTGCACGTAGAACTCCACGCCCTCCAACCGTCGACGGAGCACGTCCCCCTCGGGCGGCTGCGTCCCGTCGCACAGCCCTCAGCGGAAGTCATGGACGCACTCAGCGCCGAGATGGAGAAGATGATAATCGAGGGGGCGGTCAAGCAGGAAGGCGGGCCGTTCAAGAGCGTCTGGCAGGAGGCCGTCGACAAGGGCAGGCGGCTCGCCGCCGCGGTCCTCCTTGCACCAAAGACGCCGACGCCACAGAAGAGCTTCAACTGGGGCAGCCCCCGCGCCGGGGTCTCTCGCCCGGCCCGAGCCCTTGAAAGGGATGGGGATGCTCAAGGCAGCCCTGCGTCTGCGCCGCATATGCAGAATGGTGTGCCATGGCCAAACGGGAACGGGAGCGACAGACCGTCCTCCCCGCGACCTAGTGCAGACAGACCCAGTTATGTGCGCGGGAGGAGCGTTAGTTTTGACTCGGCTGGTATTTTGAGCTCCTCTACAGGCCCGTTCTAGAGACGTCTCATACTTATATGTCTATGTACCGTACCGCACTGTATCATCATTCAATTAATTGCAATACAGGTCTCGAATCGTACTAGCTGAATCTTCCAAGGCAGCTAAATTTACCGTCGGGTATCTTGCACCCTCGCAACTGGTTATTCATCTTCCGAGTCCGCTTTATTTTTGCTTCATTAAATTTCTATGTACGTGGGTACAACTGGCGGTATATGGGATACAGGTA